>MDKF010020725.1:0-48974 GCA_026770625.1 Nicotiana glauca
CAATCCTTGAGTTGTGCCTTTTTAGACATAGGGCATCCATTCCCTAGTCGCCTTTTTGCCAATATTAGGGCTCCACTCTCTGAGTTGAGCATTTTTAGATATAGGGCCTCCATTCCCTAGTCGCCTTTTGCCAATATTAGGGCTCTAATCCCTGAGTTGTGTCTTTTTAGACATAGGGCCTTCATTCCCTAGTCTCATTTTTCAAACATTAGGGATCCAATCATTGAGTTCTGCCTTTTTACACATAAGGCCTCCATTCCCTAGTCGCCTTTTTTCCAACATTAGGGCTCCAATCCTTGAGTTGAGCCTTTTTAGACACAGGGCCTCCATTACCTAGTCATTTTTTGCCAACATTAGGGCTCCAATCCCTGATTTGAGCCTTTTTAAACATAGGTCCTTCATTCCCTAGTTGCATTTTGCCAACATTAGGGCTTCAATACCTGATTTATGCCATTTTAGACATAGGGCGTCCATTCCCTAGTCGCCTTTTGCCAACATTAGGGCTCCAATTCCTGAGTTGTGCCTTTATAGACATAGGGCCTCCATTCCGTAGTCGATTTTTTGCCAACATTAGGGCTCCAATCCCTGAGTTGAGCCTTTTTAGACATAGGGCCTCCATTCCCTAGTCGCCTTTTGCCAACATTAGGGCTCCAATCCCTGAGTTGAGCCTTTTTAGACATAGGGCCTCCATTCCCTAGTCGCCTTTTACCAGCATTAGGGCTCGAATCCCTGAGTTGAGCCTTTTTCAACATAGGGCCTCCATTCCTTAGTCGCCTTTTGCAAACATTAGGGCTCCAATCGCTGAGTTGAGCCTTTTTGAACATAGGGCCTCCTTTCCTTAGTTGCCTTTTGCAAACATTAGGGCACCAATCACTGAGTTGTGCCTTTTTATACATAGGGCCTTCATTCCCTAGTCGCCTTTTGCCAACATTAGGGCTCCAATCCATGAGTTGTGCCTTTTTAGACATAGGGCGTCCATTCTTTACTCGCCATTTGCCAATATTAGGGCTCCAATCCCTGAGCTGTGCCTTTTTAGACATACGGCCTCCATTCATTAGTTGCCTTTTGCCAACATTTTCGCTCCAATCCCTGAGTTTAGCCTTTTAGACATAGGGCCTCCATTCCCTAGTCACCTTTTTTGCCAACATTAGGGATCCAATCCATGAGTTGAGCTCTTTAGACATAGGGCCTCCTTTCCCTAGTCGCCTTTTACAAGCATTAGGGCTCCTATCCCTGAGTTGAGCCTTTTTAAAACATAGGGCCTTCATTTCCTAGTCGTCGTTTGCCAACATTAGGGATCCAATCCCTGAGTTATGCCTTTTAGAGATAGGGCCTCCATTCCCTAGTTGCCTTTTGCCAACATTTTGGCTCCAATCCCTGAGTTTAGCCTTTTAGACATAGGGCCTCCATTCCCTAGTCACCTTTTTTGCAAACATTAGGGATCCAATCCATGAGTTGAGCCTTTTTAGACATAGGGCCTCCATTCCTTAGACGCCTTTTACCAGCATTAGGGCTCCAATCCCTGAGTTGAGCCTTTTTAAACATAGGGTCTACATTCCCTAGCCGCCTTTTGACAACATTAGGGCTCCAATCCCTGAGTTGTTCCTTTTTAGACATAGGGCCTCCATTCCCTAGTCGCCTTCTGCCAATATTAGGGCTCCAATCCCTGAGTTGTGCCTATTTAGACATAGGGCCTTCATTCCCTAGTCGCAATTTATCAACATTAGGGCTCTAATCCCTGAGTTGTGCTTTTTTCTTCATAAGGTTTCCATTCCCTAGTTGCCTTTTGCCAACATTAGGGCTCCGATCCTTGAGTGGTGCCTTTTTAGACATAGGGCATCCATTCCCTAGTCGCCTTTTTTCCAATATTAGGGCTCCAATCCCTGAGTTGAGCCTTTTTAGATATAGGGCCTCCATTCCCTAGTCGCCTTTTGCCAACATTAGGGCTCCAATCCCTGAGTTGTGCCTTTTTAGACATAGGGCCTTCATTCCCTTGTCGCCTTTTGCAAACATTAGGGCTCCAATCATTGAGTTCTGCCTTTTTAGACATTGGGTCTCCATTCCCTAGTCGCCTTTTTGCAAACATTAAGGCTCCAATCCTTGAGTTGAGCCTTTTTAGACACAGGGCCTCCATTACCTAGTCATTTTTTTCCAACATCAGGGCTCCAATCCCTAATTTGAGCCTTTTTAAATATAGGGCCTCCATTCCCTAGTCGCCTTTTGCAAATATTAGGGCTCGAATCTCTGAGTTATGCCATTTTAGACATTGGGCGTCCATTCCATAGTCGCCTTTTGCCAATATTAGGGCTCCAATTCCTGAGTTGTGCCTTTATAGACATAGGGCCTCCATTCCCTAGTCGCCTTTTTGCCAACATTAGGGCTCAAATCCATGAGGTGAGCCTTTTTAGACATAGGGCCTCCATTCCCTAGTCGCCTTTTAACAACATTATGGCTCCAATCCCTGAGTTGATCATTTTTTAAACATAGGGCCTCCATTCCCTAGTCGCCTTTTGCAAACATTAGGGCTCCAATCGCTGAGTTGTGCCTTTTTATACATAGGGCCTCCATTCCCTAGTCGCCTTTTGCCAATATTAGGGCTCCAATTTTTGAGTTCAGACTTTATAACATAAGGCCTCCATTCCGTAGTCGTTTTTTGCCAACATTTGGGCTCGAATCCCTGAGTTGTGCCTTTTTAGACATAGGACCTCCATTCCCTAGTCGCATTTTTCCAATATTAGGGCTCCAATTCTAGGGTTTAGCTTTTTAGACATAGGGCCTCCATTCCCTAGTCACCTTATACCAGCATTATGGCTCCAATCCCAGAGTTGAACCTTTTTAAATATAGGGCCTCCATTCCCTAGTCGCCTTTTGCCAACATTAGGGCTCCAATGCTTGAGTTGTTCCTTTTTAGACATAGGGCCTCTATTCCCTAGTCCCGTTTTTGCCAACATTAGTGCTCCAATCCTTGAGTTGAGCCTTTTTAGCCACAGGGCCTCCATTACCAAGTCATTTTTTGCCAACTTTAGGGCTCCAATCCTTAAGTTGAGGCTTTTTAAACATAGGGCCTCCATTCCCTTGTCGCCTTTTGCTAATATTAGGGCTCCAATCCCTGAGTTATGCCTTTTTAGACATAGGGCGTCCAATCCCTAGTCACATTTTGCCAACATTAGGGCTCCAATTCCTGAGTTGAGCCTTTTTAAACATAGGACCTCCATTCCTTAGTCGCCTTTTGAAAACATTAGGGCTCCAATCGCTGAGTTGAGCCTTTTTAAACATAGGGCCTCCATTCCTTAGTCGCCTTTTGCAAACATCAGGGCACCAATCGCTGAGCTGAGCCTTTTTAAACATAGGGCCTCCATTCCTTAGTCGCTTTTGCAAACATTAGGGCACCAATCGCTGAGTTGTGCCTTTTTATACATAGGGCCTTCATTCCGTAGTCGCCTTTTGCCAACATTAGAGCTCCAATCCCTGAGTTGTGCCTTTTTAGACATAGGGCCTTCATTCCCTAGTCGCCTTTTGCCAACATTAAGGCTCCAATCCTTGAGTTGTGCCTTTTTAGACATAGGGCCTCCAATCCCTAGTCGCCTTTTTGCCAACATTAGGGCTCCAATCCCTGAGTTATGCCTTTTTAGACATAGGACCTCTATTCCGTAATTGCCTTTTGCCAACATTAGGGATCCAATCCCTGAGTGGTGCTTTTTTAGGCATAGGGCTACCATCCCTAGTCGCATTTTGCCAACATTAGGGCTCCAATCCATGAGTTGTGCCTTTTTAGACATAGGGCCTCCATTCCCTAATCGCCTTTTTGCCAACATTAGGGCTCCAATCTCTGAGTTGAGCCTTTTAAGACATAGGGCCTCCATTCCATATTTGCTTTTTACCAACAGTAGGGCTCCAATCCCTGAGTTGAGCCTTTTTAAACAAAGGGCCTCCATTTTCTAGTCGCCTTTTGCCATCATTAGGGCTCTAATCCCTGAGTTGTGCCTTTTAGACATAGGGCCTCCTTTACCTAGTCGCCTTTTGCCAATATTAGGGTTCCAATCCCTGAGTTGTGCCTTTTTAGACATAGGGCCTTCATTCCCTAGTAGCCTTTTGCCAATATTAGGGCTCCAATCCTTGAGCTGTGCCTTTTTAGGCATAGGGCCTCCATTCCCTAGTCGTCTTTTTGCCAATATTAGGGCTCCAATCCTTGAGTTGAGCCTTTATAGACATAGGGCCTCCATTCCTTAGTCATTTTTTCCGAACATTATGTCTCGAATACCTGAGTTGTGTATTTTTAGACCTAGGACATCCATTCCCTAGTCGCCTTTTACCAACATTAGGGCTCCAATCCCTGAGTTGTGCCTTTATAGACATAGCGCCTCCATTCCCTAGTCGCCTTCTGCAAACATTAGGGCTCCAATTCTTGGGTTGTGCCTTTATAGACATAGGGCCTCCATTCCCTAGTCACCTTTTGCCAACATTAGGGCTTTTATCCCCGGGTTGTGCCTTTCTAGACATTGGGCCTCCGTTCCCTATTCATATTTTGCCAACATTAGGGCTCCAATCCCTGAGTTGAACTTTTTAGACTGGGGCACCATTCACTAGTCACCTTTTGCCAACATTAGGGTTCCAATGCATGAGTTGAGCCTTTTTAGACATAGGGCCTCCATTCCCTAGTCACTTTTTGCCAACATTAAGGCTCCAATCCCTGAGTTGTGCCTTTTAGCCATAAGGCCTTCATTACCTAGTCGCCTTTTGCCAACATTAGAGCTTCAATCTTTGAGTTGTGCCTCTTTAGACATAGGGCCTCCATTCTCTACTTGCCTTTTCCCAACATTAGGGCTCGAATCCCTGAGCTGCGCCTTTTTAGACATAGGGCCTCCGCTTCCTAGTCGCCTTTTGCCACCATTAGAGCTTCAATCTTTGAGTTGTGCCTCTTTAGACATACGGCCTCCATTCTCTACTTGCCTTTTCCCAACATTAGGGCTCGAATCCCTGAGCTGCGCCTTTTTAGACATAGGGCCTCCGCTTCCTAGTCGCCTTTTGCCACCATTAGAGCTTCAATCTTTGAGTTGTGCCTCTTTAGACATACGGCCTCCATTCTCTACTTGCCTTTTCCCAACATTAGGGCTCGAATCCCTGAGCTGCGCCTTTTTAGACATAGGGCCTCCGCTTCCTAGTCGCCTTTTGCCACCATTAGAGCTTCAATCTTTGAGTTGTGCCTCTTTAGACATACGGCCTCCATTCTCTACTTGCCTTTTCCCAACATTAGGGCTCGAATCCCTGAGCTGCGCCTTTTTAGACATAGGGCCTCCGCTTCCTAGTCGCCTTTTGCCACCATTAGAGCTTCAATCTTTGAGTTGTGCCTCTTTAGACATACGGCCTCCATTCTCTACTTGCCTTTTCCCAACATTAGGGCTCGAATCCCTGAGCTGCGCCTTTTTAGACATAGGGCCTCCGCTTCCTAGTCGCCTTTTGCCACCATTAGAGCTTCAATCTTTGAGTTGTGCCTCTTTAGACATACGGCCTCCATTCTCTACTTGCCTTTTCCCAACATTAGGGCTCGAATCCCTGAGCTGCGCCTTTTTAGACATAGGGCCTCCGCTTCCTAGTCGCCTTTTGCCACCATTAGAGCTTCAATCTTTGAGTTGTGCCTCTTTAGACATACGGCCTCCATTCTCTACTTGCCTTTTCCCAACATTAGGGCTCGAATCCCTGAGCTGCGCCTTTTTAGACATAGGGCCTCCGCTTCCTAGTCGCCTTTTGCCACCATTAGAGCTTCAATCTTTGAGTTGTGCCTCTTTAGACATACGGCCTCCATTCTCTACTTGCCTTTTCCCAACATTAGGGCTCGAATCCCTGAGCTGCGCCTTTTTAGACATAGGGCCTCCGCTTCCTAGTCGCCTTTTGCCACCATTAGAGCTTCAATCTTTGAGTTGTGCCTCTTTAGACATACGGCCTCCATTCTCTACTTGCCTTTTCCCAACATTAGGGCTCGAATCCCTGAGCTGTGCCTTTTTAGACATAGGGCCTCCACTTCCTAGTCGCCTTTTGCCAACATTTGGGATCCAATCCCTAAGTTGAGCCTTTTAGACATAGGGCCTCCATTCCCTAGTCGCCTTTTGTTCTAACACTAGGGATCCAATCCCTGAGTTGAGCTTTTTAGACATAGGGCCTCCATTTCCTAGTCGCCTTTTACCAGCATTAAGGCTCCAATCCTTGAGTTTAGCCTTTTTAAACATTGTGCCTCCATTCCCTAGTCGCCTTCTGCCAATATTAGGGCTCCAATCACTGAGTTATGCCTTTTTAGACATTGGGCATCCATTTCCGATTAGCCTTTTGCCAACATAAGGGCTCCAATCCTTGAGTTGTGCCTTTATAGACATGGTGTCCCATTCCCTAGTCGCCTTTTTTCAATATTAGGGCTCCAATCCCTGAGTTGTGCCTTTTCAGACATAGGGCCTCGATTCTCTAGTCACCTTTTTGTCAATATTAGGGCTCCAATCCTGGAGTTGAGCCTTTTTAGACATATGGCCTCCATTACCTAGTCGCTTTTTGCCAAGATTAGGGCTCAAATCCCTGAGTTGTGCCTTTTTAGACATAGGGCCTCCATTCCCTAGTCGTCTTTTTGCCAATATTAAGGCTCCAATCGCGGAGTTGAGCCTTTTTAGACATAGGGCCTCCATTCCCAAGTCGCCTTTTGCCAACATTAGGGATCTAATCCCTGAGTTGTGCCTTTTTAGAGATAGGACCTCCATTCCCTAGTTGCCTTTTGCCAACATTAGGGACCCAATCCCTGAGTTGTACCTTTTTAGACATAGGGCGACCATTCCTAGTCGCCTTTTGCCAACATTAGGGCTCCAATTCATGAGTTGTGCCTTTTTAGACTTTGGGCCTCCATTCCCTAGTCTCCTTTTGCCAACATTAGGGCTCCAATTCCTGCGTTGTGCCTTTTTAGACATAGGGCCTCCATTCCCTAGTCGCCTTTTGCCAATATTGGGGCTTTTATCCCCGGTTTTGCCTTTCTAGACATAGGGCCTCCGTTCCCTAGTCATCTTTTGCATACATTAGGGCTCCAATCTCTGAGTTGAGATTTTTAAACATGGGGCCTCCATTCCCTAGTCGCCTTTTGCCAACATTAGGGTGCCAATCCCTGAGTTGAGCCATTTAGACGAAGGGCCTCCAATCCCTAGTCGCCTTCTGCTAACATTAGAGTTCCAATCCCTCAGTTGTTCCTTCTTAGACATTGGGCCTTCATTCCCTAGTCGCCTTTTGCCAACATTAGGGCTCCAATCCTTGAGTTGTGCCCTCTTAGACATAGGGCCTCCATTCTCTACTCGCCTTTTGCCAACATTAGGGCTTCAATCCCTGAGTTGAGTTCTTTAGACTTGCGGCCTCCATTCTCTAGTCACCTTTTGTCAATATTAGGGTTCCAATCCCTGAGTTGAGCCTTATTAAACATAGGGCCTCCATTCCGTAGTTTTCTTTTGCCAATATTAGGGTTCCAATCCCTTAGTTGTGCCTTTTTAGACATAGGTCCTTCATTCCCTCGTCGCCTTTTGCCAACATTAGGGCTCCAATCCTTGAGTTATGCCCTTTTAGACATAGGGCCACCATTCTATACTCATCTTTTGCCAATATTAGGGCTCGAATCCCTGAGCTGTGCCTTTTTAGACGTAGGGCCTCCATTCCATAGTCGCCTTTTGCCAACATTTTGGCTCCAATCCTTGAGTTGAGCCTTTTAGACATAGGGCCTCCATTCCCTAGTCACCTTTTTTGTCAAAATTAGGGCTCCAATCCCTGAGTTGAGATTTTTAGACATAGGTCCTCCATTCGCTAGTCGCCTTTTACCAGCATTAGGGCTCCAATCCCTGATTTGAGCCTTTTTAAACATAAGGACTCCATTCCCTAGCCGACTTTTGCCAACATTAGGGCTCCAATCCCTGAGTTGTGCCTTTTTAGACGTAGGGCCTCCCTTTCCAAGTCGCCTTTTTGCCAATATTAGGGCTCCAATCCCGGAGTTGAGCCTTATTAGACATAGGGCCTCCATTCCCTAGTCGCCTTTTACCAGCATTAGGGCTCCAATCCCTGAGTTGAGCCTTTTTAAATATAGGGCCTCCATTCCCTAGTCGCCTTTTACCAGCATTAGGGCTCCAATGCCTAAGTTGGGCCTTTTTATTTATAGGGACTCCATTCCCTAGTCGCCTTTTGCCAACATTAGGGCTCCAATCCCTGAGTTGGGCCATTTTAGACATAGGGCCTCCATTCCCTAGTCGCCTTTTGCCAGCATTAGGACTCCAATCCCTGAGTTGTGCCTTTTTAGACATCGGGCCTCCATTCCCTAGTCGCCTTTTGCAAATATTAGGACTCCAATCCTTGAGTTGTGCCTTTTTAGACATAGGGCCTTCCTTCCATAGTCGCCTTTTGCAAATATCAGTGCTCCAATCCTTGAGTTGTGCCTTTTTAGACATAGGGCCTCCATTCTAATACTTGAGTTGAGCCTTTTTAGATATGTGACCTCCATTACCTAGTCAGTTTTTGCCAACATTAGGGATCCAATCCTTGAGTTGAGCCTTTTTAAACATTGGGACTCCAATCCCTTGTCGCTTTTGCCAATATTAGGGCTCCAATCCCTGAGTTATGCTTTTTTAGACATAGGGCGTCCATTCCCTAGTCGCCTTTTCCAACATCAGGGCTCCAATTCCTGGGTTGTGCCTTTTTAGACATAGGGCCTCCATTCCCTAGTCGCCTTTTTGCCAATATTAGGTCTCCAATCCCTGAGTTGAGCCATTTTAGACATAGGGCCTCCATTCCCTAGTCGACTTTTACCAGATTCGGGCTCCAATCCCTGAGTTAAGCCTTTTTAAACATAGGGCCTCCATTCCCTAGTCGCCTTTTGCCAATATTGGGGCTCCAATCCCTGAGTTGTCTCTTTTTAGACATAGGGCCTTCGTTCCCTAGTCGCTTTTTGCCAATATTAGGGCTCCAATCCTTGAGTTATGCCTTTTTAGTCATAGGGCCTCCATTCCCTAGTCGCCTTTTTGCCAATATTAGGGCTCCAATCCTTGAGTTGAGCCTTTTGACATACGGCCTCAATTCCTTAGTCGTTTTTTGCCAACATTAGGGCTGGAATCCGTGATTTGTGCCTTTTTAGACATAGGACCTCCATTCCCTAGTCGCCTTTTGCCAACATTAGGGCTCCAAACCTTGAGTTGTGCCTTTATAGGCATAGCGCATCCATTCCCTAGTTGCCTTTGGCCAACATTAGAGCTCCAATTCCTGGGTTGTGACTTTATAGACATAGGGCCTCCATTCCCTAGTCGCCTTTTGCCAACATTAGGGCTTTTATCCTTGGGTTGAGCTTTTTAGACATGGTGCAACCATTACCTAGTTGCCTTTTGCCAATATTAGGGTTTCAATCCCTGAGTTGAGCCTTTTTAGACATAGGGCCTCCATTCCCTAGTCACCTTTTGCCAACATTAGGGATTCAATCCCTGAGTTATGCCTTTTTAGATATAAGGCCTTCATTCCCTAGTCGCCTTTTACCAATATTAGTGCTCCAATCTTTGAGTTGTGCCTTTTTAGACATAGTGCCTCCATTCTCTACTTGCTGTTTTCCCAACATTAGGGCTGGCATCCCTTAGCTGTGCCTTTTTAGACATAGGGCCTCCATTCCCTAGTCGCCTTTTGCCAACATTTGGGCTTCAATCCCAGAGTTGAGCCTTTTAGACATAGTTCCTCCATTCCCTAGTCGCCATTTACCAGCATTATGGCTCCAATCCCCGAGTTGAGCCTTTTTAAACATAGGGCGTCCATTCCCTAGTCGCATTTTGCCAATATTAGGGCTCCCATCCCTGAGTTGAGCCTTTATAGACATAGGGCCTCCATTCTCTAGTCGCCTTTTTGTCAACATTAGGGCTCCAATCCCTGAGTTGTGCCTTTTTAGACATAGGACCTCCATTCCCTAGTCGCCTTTTGCCAACATTAGGGCTCCAATCCCTGAGTTGTGCCTTTATGGACATAGCGCCTCCATTCCCTAGTCGCGTTTTGCCAACATTAGGGCTCCAATTCCCGGGTTGAGCTTTTTAGACAGAGGGCATCCATTCCCTAGTGACCTTTTACCAGCATTATGGCTCCAATCCCTGAGTTGAACCTTTTTAAACATAGGGCCTCCATTCCCTAGTCACCTTTTGCTAATATTAGGGCTCCAATCCCTGAGTTATGCATTTTTTGACATAGGGCCTCCATTCCCTAGTCGCCTTTTTCAAATATTAAGGCTCTAATCCCAGAGTTGTGCCTTTTTAGACATAGGGCCTTATTCCCTAGTCACCTTTATGCCAACATTAGGGCTCCAATCCTTGACTTGAGCCTTTTTAGACGTAGGGCCTCCATTACCAAGTCATTTTTTGTCAACATTAGGGCTCTAATCCCTTAGTTTAGCCTTTTTAAACATAGGGCCTCCATTTCCTTGTCGCCTTCTGCCAACATTAGGGCTCCAATCCATGAGTTATGCCTTTTTAGACATAGGGCGTCCATTCCCTAGTCGCATTTTGCCAATATTAGGGCTCCAATTTCTGAGTTGTGCCTTTATAGACATAGGGCCTCCTCTCCCCAGTCGCCTTTTTTCCAACATTAGGCCTTTAATCCCTAAGTTGAGCCTTTTTAGACATAGGGCCTCCATTCCTTAGTCGCCTTTTACCAGTATTATGGCTACAATCCCTGAGTTGAGTCTGTTTAAACATAGGGTCTCCATTCCCTAGTCTCTTTTTGCCAACATTAGGGCTCCAATCCCTGGGTTGTGCCTTTTAGACATAGGGCCTCCATTCCCTAGTCGCCTTTTGCCAATATTAGGTCTCCAATTCCTGAGTTGTGCCGTTTTAGACATAGGGCCTTCATTCCTTAGTCGCCTTTTTCCAACATTAGGGCTCCAATCCTTGAGTTGTGCCTTTTTAAACATAGGGACTGCATTCCCTAGTTGCCTTTTTTGCCAACATTAGGGCTCCAATCAGTGATTTGTGCCTTTTTAGACATAGGACCTCCATTCCCTAGTAGCTTTTGCAATATTAGGGCTCCAAAACCTGAGTTGTGCCTTTATAGACATAGCGCCTCCATTCCATTGTCGCCTTTTGCCAACATTAGAGCTCCAATTCCTGGGTTGTGTTTTTATAGACATAGGGCCTCCATTCCCTAGTTGCCTTTTGCCAGAATTAGGGCTTCTATCCGCGGGTTGTGCCTTTCTTGACATAGGGCTTCCGTTCCCTAGTCATCTTTTTCCAATATTAGAGCTCCAATCCTTGAGTTGAGCTTTTTAGACATGGGGCAACCAATACCTAGTTTCCTTTTGCCAATATTAGGGTTCCAATCCCTGAGTTGAGCCTTTTTAGACATAGGGCCTCCATTACCTAGTCACCTTTTGCCAACATTAGGGATCCAATCCCTGAGTTGTGCCTTTTAGACATAGGGCCTTCATTCCTTAGTCACCTTTAGCCAACATTAGGGCTCCAATCTTTGAGTTGTGCCTTTTTAGACATAGTGCCTCTATTCTCTACTTGCTGTTTTCCCACCATTAGGGCTCAAATCCCTGAGCTGTGCCTTTTTAGACATAGGGCCTCCATTCCCTAGTTGCCTTTTGCAAACATTTGGGCTCCAATCCCTGAGTTGAGCCTTTTAGACATAGGGGCTCCATTCCCTAGTCGCCATTTTTACCAAAATTGGGGCTCCAATCCCTGAGTTGAGCTTTTCAGACATAGGGCCTCCATTCCCTAGTCGCCATTTACCAGCATTATGGCTCCAATCCCTGAGTTGAGCCTTTTTAAACATAGGGCCTCTATTCCCTAGTCGCCTTTTCCCAACATTAGGGCTCTAATCTCTGAGTTATGCCTTTTTAGACATAGGGCATCCATTCCCTAGTCGCCTATTGCCAATATTAGGGCTCCAATCCCTGAGTTGTGCCTTTATAGACATAGGGCCTCCATTCCCTAGTCGCCTTTTTGTCAACATTAGGGCTCCAATCCCTGAGTTGCGCCTTTTTAGAAATAGGACCTCCATTCCCTAGTCACCTTTTGCCAACATTAGGGCTCCAATCCCTGAGTTGTACCTTTTTAAACATAGTGCCACCATTCCCTAGTCGCCTTTTGCCAACATTAGGGCTCCAATTCCTGGGTTGAGCTTTTCAGACATAGGGCCTCTATTCCCTAGTCATCTTTTACCAGCATTAGGGCTCCAATCCCTGAGTTGAACCTTTTTAAACATAGGGCCTCCATTCCCTAGTCGCCTTTTGCCAATATTGGGGCTCCAATCCCTGAGTTATGCATTTTTTGACATAGGGCCTCCATTCCCTAGTCGCCTTTTTCAAATATTAGGGCTCCAATCCCAGAGTTGTGCCTTTTTAGACATAGGGCCTTATTCCCTAATCGCCTTTTGCAAACATTAGGGCTCCAATCCTTGAGTTGTGCCTTTGTAGACATAGGGCCTCCATTCCCTAGTCACCTTTTTGCCAACATTAGGGCTCCAATCCTTGAGTTGAGCCTTTTTAGACATAGGGCCTCCATTACCAAGTCATTTTTTGCCAACATTAGGGCTCCAATCCCTGAGTTCAGCCTTTTTAAACATAGGGCCTCCATTCCCTTGTCGCCTTCTGCCAATATTAGGGCTCCAATCCCTGAGTTATGCCTTTTTAGACATAGGGCGTCCATTCCCTAGTCGCATTTTGCCAATATTAGGGCTCCGATTCCTGAGTTGTGCCTTTATAGACATAGGGCCTCCATTCTCTAGTCACCTTTTTGCCAACATTAGGTCTCTAATCCCTAAGTTGAGCCTTTTTAGACATAGGGCCTCCATTCCCTAGTCGCCTTTTACCAGCATTAGGGCTCCAATCCCTGAGTTGAGCCTGGTTAAACATAGGGTCTCCATTCCCTAGTCTGCTTTTACAACCATTAGGGCTCTAATCCCTGAGTTGTGCCTTTTAGACATAGGGCCTCCATTCCCTAGTCGCCTTTTGCCAATATTAGGTCTCCAATCCCAGAGTTGTGCCTTTTTAGACATAGGGCCTTCATTCCCTAGTCGCATTTTGCCAACATTATGGCTCCAATCCTTGAGTTGTGCCTTTTTAGACATAGGGCCTCCATTCCCTAGTTGTCTTTTTGCCAACATTAGGGCTTCAATCCGTGATTTGTGCCTTTTTAGACATAGGACCTCCAATCCCTAGTCGCCTTTTGCAAACATTAGGGCTCCACAATCTGAGTTGTGCCTTTATAGACATAGCGCCTCCATTCCCTAGTCGCCTTTTGCCAACATTAGAGCTCCAATTCCTGGGTTGTGCCTTTATAGACATAGGGCCTCCATTCCTTAGTCGCCATTTGCCAACATTAGGGCTTTTATCCCCGGGTTGTGCCTTTCTAGACATAGGGCTTTCGTTCCCCTGTCATATTTTTCCAACATTAGGGCTCCAATCCCTGAGTTGAGCTTTTTAGACTTGGGTCCACCATTCCCTAGTCGACTTTTGCCAATATTAGTGTTCCAATCCTTGAGTTGAGCCTTTTTAGACATAGGGCCTCCATTCCGTAGTCACCTTTTGCCAACATTAGGGATCCAATCCTTGAGTTGTGCCTTTTAGACATAGGGCCTTCGTTCCCTTGTCGACTTTTGCCAACATTAGGGCTCCAATCTTTGAGTCGTGCCTTTTTAGACATAGTGTCTCCATTCTCTACTTGCCTGTTCCCAACATAAGGGCTCTAATCCCTGAGCTGTGCCTTTTTAGACATAGGACCTCCATTCCCTAGTCGCCTTTTGCCTACATTTTGGCTCCAATCCCTGAGTTTAGCCTTTTAGACATAGGGCGTCCATTCCCTATTTGCCTTTTCCCAATATTAGGGCTCCAATCTATGAGTTATGCCTTTTTAGACATAGGGCGTCCATTCCGTAGTCACATTTTTCCAACAATAGGGCTCTAATTCTTGAGTTGTGCCTTCATAGACATAGGGCCTCCATTCCCTAGTCACCTTTCTGCCAACATTAGGGCTCTTATCCCTGAGTTGAGCCTTTTTAGACATAGGGCCTCCATTCCCTAGTCGCCTTTTACCAGCATTAGGGCTCCAATCCTTGAGTTGAGCGGTTTAAACATAGGGTCTCCATTCCCAAGTCTGCTTTTACCAACATTAGGGCTCTATCCCTGCGTTGTGCCTTTTAGACATAGGGCCTCCATTCCCTAGTCGCCTTTTGCCAATATTAGGTCTCCAATCCCCAAGTTGTGCCTTTTTAGACATAGGGCCTTCATTCCCCAGTCACCTTTTTCCAACATTAGGGCTCCAATCCATGAGTTGTGCCTTTTTAGACATAGGGCCTCCATTTCCTAGTTGCCTTTTCGCAAACATTAGGGCTCCAAAACCTAAGTTGTGCCTCTATAGACATAGCGCCTCCATTCCCTAGTCGCCTTTTGCCAACATTAGAGCTCCAATTCCTGGGTTGTGCCTTTATAGACATAGGGCCTCCATTCCCTAGGCGCCATTTGCCAACATTAGGGATTTTATCCCCGGGTTGTGCCTTTCTAGACATAGGGCTTCCGTTCCCTAGTCATCTTTTTCCAACATTAGGGCTCCAATCACTAAGTTGAGCTTTTTAGACATGGGGCCACCATTCCTTAGTCGACTTTTGCCAATATTAGTGTTCCAATCCCTGAATTGAGCCTTTTTAGACATAGGGCCTCCATTCCCTAGTCACCTTTTGCCAACATTAGGGATCCAATCCCCGAGTTGTGCCTTTTAGACATAGGGCCTTCATTCCCTAGTCGACTTTTGCCAACATTAGGGCTCAAATCTTTGAGTTGTGCCTTTTTAGACATAGTGCCTCCATTCTCTACTTGCCTTTTCCCAACTTTAGCGCTCGAATCCTTGAGATGTACCTTTTTAGACATAGGGCCTCCATTCCCTAGTCGCCTGTTGCCAACATTTGGGCTCCAGTCCCTGAGTTGAGCCTTTTAGACATAGGGCCTCCATTCCCTAGTCGCCTTTTTTGCCAAAATTAGGGCTCTAATCCCTGAGTTGAGCCTTTTTAACATAGGGCCTCCAATCCCTAGTCGCCTTTTCCCAATATTAGGGCTCCAATCTCTGAGTTATGCCTTTTTAGACATAGGGCGTCCATTACCTAGTCGCCTTTTGCCAACATTAGGGCTCCAATCCCTGAGTTGCGCCTTTATAGACATAGAGCCTCCATTCCCTAATTGCCTTTTTGTCAATATTAGGGCTCCAATCCCTGAGTTGTGCCTTTTTAGACATAGAACCTCTATTCCCTAGTCGCCTTTTGCCAACATTAGGGCTCTAATCCCTGAGTTGAGCCTTTTTAGACATAGGGCCTCCATTCCCTAGTCGCCTTTTACCATCATTAGGGCTCCAATCCCTGAGTTGAGACTGTTTAAACATAGGGTCTCCATTCCCTTGTCTCCTTTTGCCAACATTAGGGCTCTAATCCCTGAGTTGTGCCTTTTAGACATAGGGCCTCCATTCCCTAGTCGCTTTTTGCCCATATTAGGTCTCCAATCCCTGAGTTGTATTTTTTTTAGACATAGGGCCTTCATTCCCTAGTCGCCTTTTGCCAATATTTGGGCTCCAATCCTTGTGTTGTGCCTTTTTAGACATAGGGCCTCCATTCCCTAGTTGCCTTTTTGCCAACATTAGGGCTTCATTCCGTTATTTGTGCCTTTTTAGACATAGGACCTCCATTCCCTAGTCGCCTTTTTCCAACATTAGGGCTCCAAAACCTGAGTTGTGCCTTTATAGACATAGCGCCTCCATTCCCTAGTCGCCTTTTGCCAACATTAGAGCTCCAATTCCTGGGTTGTGCCTTTATAGACATATGGCCTCCATTCCCTAGTCGTTTTTTGCCAACATTAGGGCTTTTATCCCCGGGTTGTGCCTTTCTAGACATAGGGCTTATGTTCCCTAGTCATCTTTTTCCAACATTAGGGCTCCAATACCTGAGTTGAGCTTTTTAAACATGGGGCCACCATTCCCTAGTCGACTTTTGCCAATATTAGGGTTCCAATCCCTGAGTTGAGCCTTTTTAGACATAGGGCCTCCATTCCCTAGTCACCTTTTGCCAACATTAGGGATCCAATCCCTGAGTTGTGCCTTTTAGACATAGTGCCTTCATTCCCTAGTCAACTTTTGCCAATATTAGGGCTCCAATCTTTGAGTTGTGCCTTTTTAGACATAGTGCCTCCATTCTCTACTTGCCTTTTCCCAACATTGGGGCTCGATCCCTGAGCTGTGTCTTTTTAGACATAGGGCCTCCATTCCCTAGTCGCCTTTTCCCAACATTTGGGCTCCAATCCCTGAGTTGAGCCTTTTAGACATAGGGCCTCCATTCCCTAGTCGCCTTTTTTGCCAAAATTAGGGCTCCAATCCCTGAGTTGAGCTTTTTAGACATAGGGCCTCCATTCCCTAGTCGCCATTTATCAGCATTAGGGCTTCAATCCCTGAGTTGAGCCTTTTTAAACATAGGGCCTCCATTCCCTAGTCGCCTTTCCCCAATATTAGGGCTCCAATCCCTGAGTTGTGCCTTTATAGACATAGGGCCTCCATTCCCTAGTCGCCTTTTTTCCCAAAATTGGGGCTCCAATCCCTGAGTTGAGCTTTTTAAACATAGGGCCTCCATTCCCTAGTCGCCTTTCCCCAATATTAGGGCTCCAATCCCTGAGTTGTGCCTTTATAGACATAGGGCCTCCATTCCCTAGTCGCCTTTTTGTCAATATTAGGGCTCCAATCCCTGATTTGTGCCTTTTTAGACATAGGACCTCTATTCCCTAGTCGCCTTTTGCCAATATTAGGGCTCCAATCCCTGAGTTGTGCCTTTATAGACATAGCGCCTCCATTCCCTACTCGCCGTTTGCCAACATTAGGGCTCCAATTCCTGGGTTGAGCTTTGTAGACATAGGGCCTCCTTTCCCTAGTCACCTTTTACCGGCATTAGGGCTCCAATACCAGAGTTGAACCTTTTTAAACATAGGGCCTCCATTCTGTAGTCGCCTTTTGCCAATATTAGGACTCCAATCACTAGTCGCCTTTTTCCAATATTAGGGCTCCAATCCCAGAGTTGTGCCTTTTTAGACATAGGGCCTTATTCCCTAGTCGCCTTTTGCAAACATTAGGGCTCCAATCTTTGAGTTGTGCCTTTTTAGACATAGTGCCTCCATTCTCTACTTTCCTTTTCCTAACAGTAGGGCTCGAATCCCTGAGCTGTGCCTTTTTAGACATAGGGCCTCCATTCCCAAGTCGCCTTTTGCCAACATTTGGGCTTCAATCCCTGAGTTGAGCCTTTTAGACATAGGGCCTCCATTCCCTAGTCGCCTTTTTTGCCAAAATTAAGGCTCCAATCCCTGAGTTGAGCTTTTTAGAAATAGGTCCTCCATTCCCTTGTCGCCATTTACCAGCATTAGGGCTCCAATCCCTGAGTTGAGCCTTTTTAAACATAGGGCCTCCATTCCCTAGTCGCCTTTTCCCAACATTAGGGCTCCAATCTCTGAGTTATGCCTTTTTAGATATAGGGCGTCCCATACCTAGTTGCCTTTTGCCAATATTAGGGCTCCAATCCCTGAGTTGTGCCTTTATAGACATAGGGCCTCCATTCCCTAGTCGCCTTTTTGTCCACATTAGGGCTCCAATCCCTGAGTTGTGCCTTTTTAGACATAGGACCTCCATTTCCTAGTCACCTTTTGCCAACATTAGGGCTCCAATCCCTGAGTTGTGCCTTTATAGACATAGCGCCTCTATTCCCTACTCGCCTTTTGCCAACATTAGGGCTCCAATTCCTGGTTCGAGCTTTGTAGACATAGGGCCTCCTTTCCCTAGTCACCTTTTACCGGCATTAGGGCTCCAATACCAGAGTTGAACCTTTTTAAACATAAGGCCTCCATTTCGTAGTCTTCTTTTGCCAATATTAGTGCTCCAATCCCTGAGTTATGTGTTTTTTTGACTTAGGGACTCCATTCCCTAGTCGCCTTTTTCCATTATTAGGGCTCCAATCCCAGAGTTGTGCCTTTTTAGACATAGGGCCTTATTCCCTAGTCGCCTTTTGCATACATTAGGGCTCCAATCCTTGAGTTGTGCCTTTTTAGACATAGTGCCTCCATTCTCTACATGCCTTTTCCCAACATTAGGGCTCGAATCCCTGAGCTATGCCTTTTTAGACAGGGCCTCCATTCCCTAGTCGCCTTTTGCCAACATTTGGGCTCCAATCCCTGAGTTGAGCCTTTTAGACATAGGGCCTCCATTCCCTAGTCGCCTTTTTTGCCAAAATTAGGGCTCCAATCCCTGAGTTGAGCTTTTTAGACATAGGGCCTCCACTTTATAGTCATCATTTACCAGCATTAGGGCTCCAATCCCTGAGTTGATCCTTTTTAAACATAGGGCCTCCATTCCCTAGTCGCCTTTTCCCAACATTGAGGCTCCAATCTCTGAGTTATGCCTTTTTAGACATAGGGCGTCCCTTCCCTAGTTGCCTTTTGCCAACATTAGGGCTCCAATCCCTGAGTTGTGCCTTTATAGACATAGGGCCTCCATTCCCTAGTCGCCTTTTTGTCAACATTAGGGCTCCAATCCCTGAGTTGTGCCTTTTTAGACATAGGACCTCCATTCCCTAGTCACCTTTTGCCAACATTAGGGCTCCAATCCCTGAGTTGTGCATTTATAGACATAGCGCCTCTATTCCCTACTCGCCTTTTGCCAACATTAGGGCTCCAATTCCTGGGTTGAGCTTTGTAGACATAGGGCCTCCTTTCCCAAGTCACCTTTTACCGGCATTAGGGCTCCAATACTAGAGTTGAACCTTTTTAAACATAGGGCCTCCATTCCGTAGTCGCCTTTTGCCAATATTAGGGCTCCAATCCCTGAGTTATGCATTTTTTTGACATAGGGACTCCATTCCCTAGTCGCCTTTTTCCATTATTAGGGCTCCAATCCCAGAGTTGTGCCTTTTTAGACATAGGGCCTTATTCCCTAGTTGCCTTTTGCAAACATTAGGGCTCCAATCCTTGAGTTGTGCCTTTTTAGACATAGGGCCTCCATTCCCTAGTCACCTTTTTGCCAACATTAGGGCTCCAATCCTTGAGTTGAGCCTTTTTAGACATAGGGCCTCCATTACCATGTCATTTTTTGCCAACATTAGGGCTCCAATCCCTGAGTTGAGCCTTTTTAAACATAGGGTCTCCATTCCCTTATCGCCTTTTGCCAACATTAGGGCTCCAATCCCTAAGTTATGCCTTTTTAGACATAGGGCGTCCATTCCCTAGTCGCATTTTGCTAACATTAGGGCTCCAATTCCTGAGTTATGCCTTTATATACATAGGGCCTCCATTCCCTAGTCGCCTTTTTACCAACATTAGGGCTCCAATCACTGTGTTGAGCCTTTTTAGATATAGGGCCTCCATTCCTTAGTCGCCTTTTACCAGCATTGGGGCTCCAATCTCTGAGTTGAGCCTGTTTAAACATAGGGTCTCCATTCCGTAGTCTCCTTTTGCCAACATTATGGCTCTAATGCCTGAGTTGTGCCTTTTAGACATAGGGCCTCCAATCCCTAGTCGCTTTTTGCAAATATTAGGTCTCCAATCCCTGAGTTGTGCCTTTTTAGACATAGGGCCTTCATTCCCTAGTCGCCTTTTGCCAACATTAGGGCTCCAATCCTTGAGTTGTGCCTTTTTACACATAGGGCCTCCATTCCCTAGTTTCCTTTTTGCCAACATTAGGGCTCCAATCCCTGAGTTGTGCCTTTTTAGATATAGGACCTCTATTCCCTAGTTGCCTTTTGCCAACTTTCGGGATCCAATCCCTGAGTGGTGCTTTTTTAGACATAGGGCCACCATCCCTAGTCGCATTTTGCCAACATTGGGGCTCCAATCCATGATTTGTACCTTTTTAGACATAGGGCCTCTATTCCCTAGTCGCCTTTTTGCCAATATTAGGGCTCCAATCCATGAGTTGAGCCTTTTTAGACATAGGGCCTCCATTCCCTAGTCGCCTTTTACCACCATTAGGGCTACAATCCCTGAGTTGAGCCTTTTTAAACATAGGGCCTCCATTCCCTAGTCGCCTTTTGCCAACATTAGGGCTCTAATCCCCGAGTTGTGCCTTTTAGACATAGGGCCTCCATTCCCTAGTTGCCTTTTGCCAATATTAGGGCTCCAATCCCTGAGTTGTGTCTTTTTAGACAAAGGGCCTTCATTCACGAGTCGCCTTTTGCCAACATTAGGGCTCCAGTCCTTGAGTTGTTCCTTTTTGGACAGAGGGCCTCCATTCTGTAGTCGCCTTTTTGCCAATATTAGGGCTCCAATCCTTGAGTTGAGCCTTTACAGACATAGGGCCTCCATTCCTTATTCATTTTTTTCTAACATCAGGGCTCGAATCCTTGAGTTGTGCCTTTTTAGACATAGGACCTCCATTCCCAAGTCGCCTTTAGCCAACATTAGGGCTCCAATCCTTGAGTTGTGCCTTTATAGACATAGCGCCTCCATTCCCTAGTCGCATTTTTCCCACATTAGGGCTCCAATTCCTGGGTTGTGCCTTTATAGACATAGGGCCTCCATTCCCTAGTTGCCTTTTTGCCAACATTAGGGCTCCAATCCCTGAGTTGTGCCTTTTTAGATATAGGACCTCTATTCCCTAGATGCCTTTTCCCAACTTTCGGGATCCAATCCCTGAGTGGTGCTTTTTTAGACATAGGGCCACCATCCCTAGTCGTATTTTTCCAACATTAGGGCAATCCATGAGTTGTGCCTTTTTAGACATAGGGCCTCTATTCCCTAGTCGCCTTTTTGCCAATATTAGGGCTCCAATCCCCGAGTTGAGCCTTTTTAGACAAAAGGCCTCCATTCCCTAGTCGCCTTTTACCACCATTAGGGCTACAATTCCTGAGTTGAGCCTTTTTAAACATACGATGTCCATTCCCTAGTCGCCTTTTGCCAACATTAGGGCTCTAATCCCTGAGTTGTGCCTTTTTGACATAGGGCCTCCATTCCCTAGTCGCCTTTCGCCAATATTAGGGCTCCAATCTCTGAGTTGTGTCGTTTTAGACATAGGGCCTTCATTCCCTAGTCGCCTTTTGCCAACATTAGGGCTCCAATCCTTGAGTTGTGCCTTTTTAGACATAGGGCTTCCATTCCGTAGTCGCTTTTTTGCCAATATTAGGGCTCCAATCCTTGAGTTGAGCCTTTATAGACATAGGGCCTCCATTCCTTAGTTGTTTTTTTCTAACATTAGGGCTCGAATCCCTGAGTTGTGCCTTTTTAGACATAGGACATCCATTCCCAAGTCGCCTTTAGCCAACATTAGGGTTCCAATCCCTGAGTTGTGCCTTTATAGACATAGCGCCTCCATTCCCTAGTCGCCTTTTGCCAATATAAGGGCTCCAATTCCTGGGTTGTGCCTTTATAGACATAGGGCCTCCATTCCCTAGTCTCCTTTTGACAACATTAGGGCTTTTATCCCCGGGTTGTGCCTTTCTAGACATAGGGCCTCCATTCCCTATTCATATTTTGCCAACATTAGTGCTCCAATCCCTGAGTTGAACTTTTTAGACTTGGGGCCACCATTCCCTAGTCGCCGTTTTCCAACATTAGGGTTCTAATCCTTGAAAAATACAAGAATTAAAAATAGACAAAGGAAAATAGCTTGGACAAAACATTACCCCAAGCCCAAATGATTTGCATCCGCCTAGGCCCAAAAATTGGCTCTCCGGTCCAGCCATATGAATACGAAACGACGCCATTTAAGGTGTCTTAATCTCAGCCGTTCATCACATTTAATCTAACGGCCCTTCTTCAATGTTACATATTTAATAAAACAATTCATAACCCTAAATTCATTCTTCCATCTCCCATTCTATATCGCCCCATCAGCCGCCCTTACCTCCTCCCTCCGCCTTGCCGGAACCCTACCGGCGGGAAGCCATTGTTATGTCAATCGGTCCCAAAATTACACCCCTGAACTGTACTGAGTCCCTCTTTACACCCCACCAGTTTGTTTCCCTCGAATAAGCCTGAGTCTCATCGAATCTTCAATTTTGTGTCGCCAGAAACTCAATTCCGGCGAACAAACCTTCACCCAAATTGAATCAAAATCACACCATGACCCCCTCTTGACATCCTCAACACTGTGTTGAAGCCCTCGAGTCTCAGAAATCATTGGAACACTCTCAAATGTTCAAGAAAGTTTGCTGGCGACTAAAAAGGCTATAGAAGGCCTCCTGGACAACCAGAATTATTTTAAAAAAGAAAAGAAGAAAAGAAGAGCATATTATAGAAAATAACGGAAAAAAAAACAAAGCTAAGTCCTTTCTCTGTCCTTTTTCTCTTTTTTGTTTAATTAGCTTTTACATGCTTAATTGATCAAGTATTAGAGTTTAATTAGTATAATTAGATTTTGTTAGGTTCTGAACTTTTCGATCCTGTTTGGTAAATGTTCTGATTCTGTTTCATAAAGTTTTGTTAATTTTGTGATGATTCCTGATAAACCATTAGTAATTAGTATTTGTTCTTTATTCGATTTTTATGAGTTGTTCCTTAATTCAGTATTCAATTAGTTTTAATCATAATTACAGCCCTAATTAGATTTAGTAAAATTAATATTTAGGGTCTGATTGGTTATAGTTGATTAATATAAATTTGTATGATAAATTTGAAATTAGGGTTCTTCAGTATGCTGATAATTAGATTGGTTAATTAGCATATTAGGTTTTGATAGATTTTTGATAAAAAGGTTAAAAGGCAGTAAAAAAAACATAAAAGGGGGTTAAAAGGTAACAAACCTTAGAAATTAAGGGCAGTTTCGGTATATAAAAAAGGGAGGGCAATAGTAATTTTGAATGGGAAGTGAGGGCAATATTGGAATGTCGAAATAGGTTGTTGGTAATTCAGTCTAATAAACAGGGGTATTATGGGTAGTGAAAAGGGTAGAATTGGTAAATATTGAAAGGAAGTGAGGGTAGAATAGACAATTTAAGGGGTAGGAACATGGTAGAAGCAACTAGAATATTCTAGAATAGGTTTTAATGCAAGTTTAAACAAAATAAGTGTAGTAACTTGTTTAACAAGTCAGGAATAAGAGGACTAATATGAAAATACTGAAAAATCAAATCTCCCTCCATTTTCAATTCTATAAATAGGGCAGATTCTGCCATAATTGAGAAGCTTTTAGAACTCTAAAAAATCCCAAAAAATATCTGCTGTGTCTAAAATCTGAAATCACAATTTCAGATTCAAGTTTTCTTCTTCTAGACTTCAAATTCCCCTCAAAAAATCCAAAAAAACATTACAAAACCAGTAAAAAAAATCAGTGTTCTATAGAGAATTTTCAATAGAATTGCAGCTTCTCAACTCTCATTTTCCTCAATTTCGATTCAATTTGAGTCATTGAAGCCATACACTTATTGACTTCAAGTTCGAATCAATTTGAACTCAAATTCAATTAAAGTTTGAGCATCTAAATGTTATTTTGATTGCTGTGATGTTGACTGAAATTTGAAAAGATCTAAAGTTTTAAAAGTCCTGTAGCCTTTGGATTTGATTTGCTGACATGCTGTTGCTACATTGTTGCTGGTTTGTTATTGTCTGATTGACACTTAATAATTGATCTCCTTTTGTTCTTCATCACAGGTACTATTTCTGAAACACAGCATGTAAATTCCAGTCCGAATATGAAAGAAGTTGAAGTTTTGTTATAGTTAAATCTCTGTTAGTTTTAATAACATTTTTAGACTGTCATTTGGTGATTCAATTAATGATTGTTATACCTGGACTTTGTTTCATAAATAAGGACTAAGTGAAACTTTATAACAGATTTAGGTATTACTGTAGGTGATTATAGCTACTGTTTCCTTCCTTCTATTCACAAAAAATAAGTGTTTAGCCATTAGGCATTTTGTTTTGGTTTGTTGTATTTGTATGGTTGAAAGTTTAAATCTAATGCTAAATATATTCATAGTCAAAATAGGATTTAAAAGTTAAAGGTAGTGATAGAGTTACAAGGATTAGTATTCAGCAGAATTTAAAAGTTGTAATGTAATCAGGTGGCTAGTTTATCAATTTTATTAGGTTTGTTATAGGTTGTAAGTAATGTTTTCCATTCAAGTACGTTTACTTCCTTCGAATAGTAAAATTGCAAATCCTATTACAGCAGTGTAATTGTAAGCGGGTGCCTTAATAAGCTTGTAAATATAATTGGTTCCTGTAGTTAAAGTTTTGGACAATTCCTGCATACTTGGATTCAAATTTAGGCCCAAAAAGAAAAAGGCAACGCTGATGCATAGTTAAAAATAAAGAGTCAAGCATATTGACAGTTAAATAAAGAGTACCGAAATATAGAAATTAATCGGTAAATACGAAATCGGAGATACGAGCTAAACAGTCTCGTTCTTCTTGCCTGGACTCGAACCTGAATTCAAAATTTGAACTCATACTTATGAATTAGTCGACCATTAGAGATAATAATAGAAAATTTAGCTATGTAGTTTGGCCTTAAAAAATATAAAATGAGATGAGCCTCACCGCATTAAACACACAATTGCGGGGCCCTTAAATAATTGTAATAAAAATCTTAGATTTGGAAGGACCGTTTAGCAAATTTCATAGTCTTTCCCAAAGCTAATGAACACGTAGATTACTTTAAGCGCGTGTGTAAATAATATTATCTTATCAATACGGGTGCACATTTAGGTGACCCAAATCCAAGTCTCAACGAAGTCGAAATGTGTTAAAAGCCACGGGCGTACTGGTACGGCGTGGTCAAAAATACGTTTTCACGACATTGTAATTCTTTAAATAATAAAGCAGAATATTAAAATGCACATGAAAAGGGAACATATACAGAAATCGGATAAAAACAAATACAACAGTTGAGCGACCGTGCTAGAACCACGAAATTCGGGAGTGCCTAACACCTTCCCCCGGATTAACAGAATTCCTTATCCGGATTTCTAGTTCGCAGACTGTAACAAAGTCAAACTTTCCTCGGTTTGGGATTCATCCGGTGACTTGGGACACCATTATTCTCCTAAGTGGCGACTCTGTAATTAAATAAATAAATCCCGTTCCGACTGTCCTTAAATTGGAAAAAACTCCTTCCTTTTATTATACCCTTTCCCGAGGTGTAGTAAATAGCTCGTCAAAAAGGAGGTGTGACAGGGCCTCCATTCCCTAGTCGCCTTTTGCCAACATTTGGGCTCCAATCCCTGAGTTGAGCCTTTTAGACATAGGGCCTCCATTACCTAGTCGCCTTTTTAGCCAACATTAGGGCTCCAATCCTTGAGTTGAGCTTTTTAGACATAGGGCCTACATTCCCTAGTCGCCTTTTACCATCATTAAGGCTCAAATCCCAGAGTTTAGCCCTTTTAAACAAAGGGCATCCATTCCCTTGTCGCCTTTTGGCAACTTTAGGGCTCCAATCCCTAAGTTGTGCCTTTACAGACATAGTGTGCCATTCCCTAGTCGCTTTTTGCCAATATTAGGGCTCCAATTCCTGAGTTGTGCCTTTTTAGACATAGGACATCCATTCCCTAGTTGACTTTTGCCAACACTAGGGACCCAAACCCTGAGTTGTGCCTTTTTAGACATAGGGCCACCATCCCTAGTCGCCTTTTGCCAATATTAGGGCTCAAATTCATGAATTGTGCCTTTTTAGACATAGGGCCTCCATTCCCTAGTCGCCTATTGCCAACATTAGGGCTCCAATTCCTGGGTTGTGCCTTTTTAGACATAGAGCCTCCATTTCCTAGTCGCCTTTTGCCAATATTAGGGCTTTTATCCCCGATTTTGCCTTTCTAGACATAGGGCCTCCATTCCCTAGTCATCTTTTGTAAACATTAGGGCTCCAATCCCCGAGTTGAGCTTTTTAGATATGGGGCCTCCATTCCCTAGTCGCCTTTTGCCTACATTAGGGTTCCAATCCCTGAGTTGAGCCTTTTTAGACATAGGACCTCCTTTCCCTTGTCACCTTTTTCCAACATTAGGGTTCTAATCCCTCAGTTGTGCCTTTTTAGACTTAGGGACTTCATTCCCTAGTCGGCTTTTGCCAATATTAGGGCTCCAATCCTTGAGTTGTGCCATTTTAGACATAGGGCCTCCATTCTCTACTCTCTTTTTACCAACATTAGGGCTCCAATCCCTGAGTCGAGCTTTTTAGACATGCGGCCTCCATTCCCTAGTCGCCTTTTGCCAGCATTAGGGTTCCAATCCCTGAGTTGAGCCTTTTTAGACATAGGGCCTCCATTCCGTAGTCGCCTTTTGCCAACATTAGGGTTCCAATCCCTTAGTTGTGCCTTTTTAGACATAGGGCCTTTATTCCATAGTCGTCTTTTGCCAACATTTGGGCTCCATTCCTTGAGTTGTGGCCATTTAGACATAGTGACTCCATTATCTACTCATCTTTTGCCAACATTAGGGCTCGAATCCCTGAGCTGTACCTTTTTAGACATAGGGCCTCCATTCACTAGTCGCCTTTTGCCAACATTTTGGCTCCAATCCCTGAGTTGAGCCTTTTATACATCGGGCCTCCATTCCCTAGTAGCCTTTTTTGCCAACATTAGGGCTCCAATCCCTGAGTTGAGCTTTTTAGACATAGGTCCTCCACCGCCTAGTCGCCTTTTACCATCATTAGGGCTCCAATCCCTGAGTTGATCCTTTTTAAACATAGGGCCTCCATTCCCTAGTCGCCTTTTGCCAACATTGGGGCTCCAATCCCTGAGTAATGCCTTTTTAGACATAGGGCATCCATTACCAAGTCTCCTTTTGCCGACATTACGGCTCCAATCCCTGAGTTGTGCCTTTATAGACATAGAGCCTCCAGTCCCTAGTCGCCTTTTTGCCAACATTAGGTCTCCAATCCCTGAGTTGATCCTTTTTAGACATAGTGCCTCCATTCCCTAGTCACCTTTTACCAGCGTTAGGGCTCCTATCCCTGAGTTGAGCCTTTTTAAACATAGGGCCTCCATTCCCTAGTCGCCTTTTTCCAACATTAGGGCTCCAATCCCTGAGTTGTGCCTTTTTAGACATAGGGCCTCCATTCCCTAGTCGCCTTTTGCAAATATTAGGACTCCAATCCCTGAGTTGTGCCTTTTTAGACATAAGGCCTCTATTCCCTAGTCGCCTTTTCCCAATATTAGGGCTCCGATCCCTGAGTTGTGCCTTTTTAGACATAGGGCCTCCATTCCCTAGTCGCCTTTTTGCCAACATTAGGGCTCCAATCCCTGAGTTGAGCCTTTTTAGACATAGAGCCTCCATTCCCTAGTCGTCTTTAACCATATTAGGGATCCAATCCCTGAGTTAAGCCTTTTTAAACATAGGGCCTCCATTCCATAGTCGCCTTTTGCCAATATTAGGGATTAAATCCTTGATTTGTGCCTTTTTAGACATAGGGCCTCCATTCCCTAGTCGCTTTGTTCTAGTATTAGGGATCCAATCCCTGAGTTGTGTATTATTATACATAGGGCCTTCGTTTTGTAGTCGCCTTTTGCCAACATTAGGGCTCCAATCCTTGAGTTGTGCCTTTTTAGACATAGGGCCTCAATTACCTAGTCGCCTTTTTACCAACATTAGGGCTACAATCCTTGACTTGAGCCTTTATAGACATAGGGGCTCCATTCCTTAGTCGTTTTTTGCCAACATTAGGGCCTGAATCCGTGATTTATGCCTTTTTAGACATAGGACCTCCATTCCCTAGTCGCCTTTTGCCAACATTAGGGATCCAATCCTTGAGTTGTACCTTTATAGACATAGCGTTTCCATTCCCTATTCTCCTTTTGCCAACACTGGGGCTCCAATTCCTAGGTTGCGCCTTTATAAACATAGGGCCTCCATTCCCTAGCCGCATTTTGCCAACATTAGGGCTTTTATCCCCGGGTTGTGCCTTTCTAGACATAGGGCCTCCGTTCCCTAGTCATCTTTTACCAACATTAGGACTCCAATCCCTGAGTTGAGCTTTTTAGACATAGGGCCACCATTCCCTAGTCGCCTTTTGCCAACATTAGGGTTCCAATCCCTCAGTTGAGCCTTTTTAGACATAGGGCCTCCATTCCCTAGTCCCCTTTTGCCAACATTAAGGATCCAATCCCTGAGTTGTTCCTTTTTAGACATAGGGCCTTCATTCCCTATTCACCTTTTGCCAACATTAAGGCTCCAATCTTTGAGTTGTGCCTTTTGACATAGGGCCTCCATTCTCTACTTGCCTTTTCCCAACATTAGGGCTCGAATCCCTGAGCTGTGCCTTTTTAGACATAGGGCCTCCATTCCCTATTTGCCTTTTGCCAACATTTGGGCTCCAATCCCTGAGTTGAGCCTTTTAGACATAGGGCCTCCATTCCCTAGTCGCCTTTTTTGCCAAAATTAGGGCTCCAATCTCTGAGTAGAGCTTTTTAGACATAGGGCCTCCATTCCCTTGTCGCATTTTACCAACATTAAGGCTCCAATCCATGAGCTGAGCCATTTTAAACATAGGACCTTCATTCCCTAGTCGCCTTTTCCCAACATTAGGGCTCCTATTCCGGAGTTATGCCTTTTTAGACATCGGGCATCCATTCCCTAGTCGCCTTTTGCCAACTTTAGGGCTCCAATCACTGAGTTGTGCCTTTATAGACATAGTGTCCCATTCCCTAGTCACCTTTTGCCAACATTAGGGCTCCAATCCCTGAGTTGTGTCTTTTTAGCCATAGGGCCTGCATTCCCTAGTCGCCTTTTTTTCAATACTAGGGATCCAATCCCGGAGTTGAGCTTTTTTAGGCATTGGCCCTCTATTCGCTAGTCGCCTTTTGTCAATATTAGGGCTCCAATCCCTGAGTTGTGCCTTTTTAGACATAGGACCTCTATTCCCTGGTTTCCTTTTTCCGACATTAGGGATCCAATCCCTGAGTTGAGGTTTTTAGACATAGGTCCTCCACTCCCTAGTCGCCTTTTACCAGCGTTAGGGCTCCAATCTCTGAGTTGAGCCTTTTTAAATATAGGGCCTCCATTCCCTAGTAGCCTTTTGCCAACATTGGGGCTCCAATCTTTGAGTAATGCCTTTCTAGACATAGGGCGTCCATTATCAAGTCGCCTTTTGCCGACATTACGGCTCCAATCCCTGAGTTGTGCCTTTATAGACATAGGGCCTCCAGTCCCTAGTCGCCTTTTTGCCAACATTAGGGCTCCAATCCCTAAGTTGATCCTTTTTAGACGTATTGCCTCCATTCCCTAGTCACCTTTTACCAGCATTAGGGCTCCTATCCCTGATTTGAGCCTTTTTAAACATAGGGCCTCCATTCCCTACTTGCCTTTTTCCAACATTAGGGCTCCAATCCCTGAGTTGTGCCTTTTTAGACATAGGGCCTCCATTCTCTAGTCGCCTTTTGCAAATATTAGGACTCCAATCCCTGAGTTGTGCCTTTTTAGACATAGGGCCTCCATTGCCTAGTCGCCTTTTCCCAACATTAGGGCTCCGATCCCTGAGTTTTGCCTTTTTAGACATAGGGCTTCCATTCCCTAGTCGCCTTTTTGACAACATTAGGGCTCCAATCCTTGAGTTGAGCCTTTTTAAACATAGGGCCTCCATTCCCTAGTCGCCTTATGCCAATATTAGTGCGTAAATCCCTGATTTGTGCCTTTTTAGACATAGGGCCTCCATTCCCTAGTCGCCTTTTTCCAATATTAGGGCTCCAATCCCTGAGTTGTGTCTTTTTATACATAGGGCCTTCGTTCCCTAGTCGCCTTTTGCCAACATTAGGGCTCCAATCCTTGAGTTGTGCCTTTTTAGACATCGGGCCTCAATTACCTAGTCGCCTTTTTACCAACATTAGGGCTACAATCCTTGATTTGAGCCTTTATAGACATAGGGGCTCCATTCCTTAGTCATTTTTTGCCAACATTAGGGCTTGAATCCGTAAATGTGCCTTTTTAGACATAGGACCTCCATTCCCTAGTCGCCTTTTGCCAACATTAGGGCCGCAATCCTTGAGTTGTACCTTTATAGACATAGCGTATCCATTCCCTATTCGCCTTTTGCTAACACTAGGGCTCCAATTCCTGGTTTGCGCCTTTATAGACATAGGGCCTCCATTCCCTAGTCGCCTTTTGCCAACTTTAGGGCTTTTATCCCCGGGTTGTGCCTTTCTAGACATAGGGCCTCCGTTCCCTAGTCATCCTTTGCCAACATTAGGACTCCAATCCCTGAGTTGAGCTTTTTAGACATACAACCTCCATTCCCTAGTCGCCTTTTGCCAACATTAGGGTTCCATTCCCTCAGTTGAGCCTTTTTAGACATAGGCCCTCCATTCCCTAGTCACCTTTTGCCAACATTAAGGATCCAATCCCTGAGTTGTGCCTTTTTGGACATAGGGCCTTCATTCCCTATTCGCCTTTTGCCAACATTAAGGCTCCAATCTTTGAGTTGCGCCTTTTTAGATATAGGGCCTCCATTCTCTACTGCCTTTTTAGACATAGGGCCTCCATTCCCTAGTTGCCTTTTGCCAACATTTGGGCTCCAATCGCTGAGTTGAGCCTTTTAGACATAGGGCCTCCATTCCCTAGTCGCCTTTTTTGCCAAAATTAGGGCTCCAATCTCTGAGTAGAGCTTTTTAGACATAGGGCCTCCATTCCCTAGTCGCATTTTACCAACATTAAGGCTCCAATCCCTGAGCTGAGCCATTTTAAACATAGGGCCTCCATTCCCTAGTCGCCTTTTCCCAACATTAGGGCTCCTATTCCTGAGTTATGCCTTTTTAGACATAGGGCATCCATTCCCTAGTCGCCTTTTGCCAACTTTAGGTCTCCAATCACAGAGTTGTGCCTTTATAGACATAGTGTCTCATTCCCTAGTCGCCTTTTGCCAACATTAGGGCTCCAATCCCTGAGTTGTGTCTTTTTAGCCATAGGGCCTCCATTCCCTAGTCGCCTTTTTTCCAATACTAGGGATCCAATCCCGGAGTTTAGTTTTTTTAGGCATTGGCCCTCTATTCGCTAGTCGCCCTTTGCCAACATTAGGGCTCCAATCCCTGAGTTGTGCCTTTTTAGACATAGGACCTTTATTCCCTAGTTGCTTTTTTCCAACATTAGGGATCTAATCCCTGAGTTGTGCCTTTTTTGACATAGGGCCTTCATTCCCTATTCGCCTTTTGCCAACATTAAGGCTCCAATCTTTGAGTTGTGCCTTTTTAGACATAGGACCTCCATTCTCTACTTGCCTTTTCCCAACATTAGGGCTCAAATCCCTGAGCTGTGCCTTTTTAGACATGGGGCCTCCATTCCCTAGTTGCCTTTTGCCAACATTTGGGCTCCAATCCCTGAGTTGAGCCTTTTAGACATAGGGCCTCCATTCCCTAGTCGCCTTTTTTGCCAAAATTAGGGCTCCAATCTCTGAGTAGAGCATTTTAGACATAGGGCCTCCATACCCTAGTCGCATTTTACCAACGTTAAGGCTCCAATCCCTGAGCTGAGCCATTTTAAACACAGGGCCTCCATTCCCTAGTCGCCTTTTCCCAACATTAGGGCTCCTACTCCTGAGTTATGCCTTTTTAGACATAGGGCATCCATTCCCTAGTCGCCTTTTGCCAACTTTAGGTCTCCAATCACTGAGTTGTGCCTTTATAGACATAGTGTCCCATTCCCTAGTTGCCTTTTGCCAACATTAGGGCTCCAATCCCTGAGTTGTGTCTTTTTGGCCATAGGGCCTCCATTCCCTAGTCGCATTTTTTCCAATACTAGGGCTCCAATCCCGGAGTTGAGCTTTTTTAGGCATTGTCCCTCTATTCGCTAGTCGCCTTTTGCCAACATTAGGGCTCCAATCCCTGAGTTGTGCCTTTTTAGACATAGGACCTTTATTCCCTAGTTGCCTATTTCTAGCATTAGGGATCCAATCCCTGAGTTGTGCCTTTTAAGTCATAGGGTCACAATCCCTAATCGCCTTTGGCCAACATAAGGGCTCTAATCCATGGATTGTGCCTTTTTAGACATAGGGCCTCCATTCCCTAGTCGTCTTTTACCAACATTAGGGCTCCAATTCCTGGGTTGTGCCTTTTTAGACATATGGCCTCCATTCCCTAGTCGCCTTTTGCCAACATTAGGGCTTTTATCCCAGGGTTGTGCATTTCTAGACATAGGGCCTCCATTCCCTAGTCATCTTTTGCTACCATTAGGGCTCCAATCTCTGAGTTGAGATTTTTAGACATACAACCTCCATTCCCTAGTCGCCTTTTCCTAGCATTAGGGCTCCAATCCCGGTGTTGAGCCTTTTTAAACATAGGGTTTCCATTCCCAAGACGCCTTTTGCCAATATTATGGAACCAATCCCTGAGTTGTGCCTTTTTAGACATAGGGCCTTCATTCCCTAGTCGCCTTTTGCCAACATTAAGGCTCCAATCTTTGAGTTGTTCCTTTTTAGACATAGGGCCTCTATTCTCTACTTGCCTTTTCCCAACATTAGGGCTCGAATCTCTGAGCTGTGCCTTTTTAGATATAGGGCCTCCATTGCCTAGTCGCCTTTGCCAACATTTTGGCTCCAATCCCTGAATTGAGCCTTTTAGACACAGGGCCTCCATTACCTAGTCGCCTTTTTTTTTCCAAAATTAGGGCTACAATCCCTGAGTTGAGCTTTTTAGACATAGGGCCTCCATTCCCTAGTCGCATTTTACCAGCATTAAGGCTCCAATCCCTGAGCGGAGCCTTTTTAAACATAGGGCCTCCAATCCCTAGTCGCCTTTTCCCAACATTAGGGCTCCAATTCCTGAGTTTTGCCTTTTTAGACATAGGGCATCCAATCCCTAGTCGCCTTTTTCCAACTTTAGGGCTCCAATCACTGAGTTGTGCCTTTATAGACATAGTATCCCATTCCCTAGTCGCCTTTTGAAAACATTAGGGCTCCAATCCCTGAGTTGTGCCTTTTTAGACATAGGGCCTCCATTCCCTAGTCGCCCTTTGCCAATATTACGGCGCCAATCCCTGAGTTGTGCCTTTTTAGATACAGGACCTCTATTCCCTAGTTGCCTTTTGCTAACATTAGGGATCCAATCCCTGAGTTGTGCCTTTTAAGTCATAGGGCCACCATCCCTAGTCGCCTTTTGCCAGCATTAGGGCTCCAATCCATGAGTTTTGCCTTTATAGACATAGGGCCTCCATTCCCTAGTCGCCTTTTACCAATATTAGGGCTCCAATTCCTGGGTTGTGCCCTTTTATCCATATGGCTTCCATTCCTTAGTCGCATTTTAGCAGCATTAAGGCTCCAATCCCTGAGCTGAGCCATTTTAAACATAGGGCCTCCATTCCCTAGTCGCCTTTTCCCAACATTTGGGCTCCTATTCCTGAGTTATGCCTTTTTAGACATACAACCTCCATTCCCTAGTCGCCTTTTCCACAGCATTAGGGCTCCACTCCCTGAGTTGAGCCTTTTTAAACATAGGAACTCCATTCCCTAGTCGCATTTTGCTAACATTAGGGCTTCAATCCCTGAGTTGTGCCTTTTTAGACATAGGGCCTCCATTCCCTAGTCAGCTTTTGCCAATATTAGGGCTCCAATCCCTGAGTTGTGTCTATTTAGACATAGGGGCTTCATTCCCTAGTCGCCTTTTGCCAACATTAGGGCTCCAATCCTTGATTTGTGCCTTTTTAGACAAAGGGCCTCCATTCCCTAGTCGCCTTTTTGCCAACATTAGTGCTCCAATCCTTGAGTTGAGCCTTTACAGACATAGGGCCTCCATTTCTTAGTCGTTTTTTGCCAACATTAGGGCTCGAATCCGTGATTTGTGCCTTTTTAGACATAGGACCTGCATTCCATAGTCGCCTTTTGCCAACATTAAGGCTCCAATCCCAGAGTTGTGCCTTTATATACATAGCGCCTCCATTCCTTAGTCGCCTTTTACCAACATTAGGGCTCCAATTCCTAGGTTGGTTCCTTTATAGACATAGGGCCTCCATTCCCTAGTTGCCTTTTACCAATATTAGGGTTTTTATCCCCGGGTTGTGCCTTTCGAGACATAGGGCCTCCATTCCCTAGTCATCTTTTGCCAACATTAGGGCTCCAATCCCTGAGTTGAGATTTTTAGACATGGGGCCACCATTCCCTAGTCGCGTTTTGCCAACATTAGGGTTCCAATCCCTGAGATGAGCCTTTTTAGACATAGGGCCTCCATTCCCCAGTCACCTTTTGCCAACATTAGTGTTCCAATCCCTCAGTTGTGCCTTTTTAGACATAGGGCCTTCATTCCCTAGTCGCATTTTTCCAACATTAGGGCTCCAATCTTTGAGTTGTTCCTCTTTAGACATAGGGCCTCCATTCTCTACTTGCCTTTTCCTAACATTAGGGCTCGAATCCTTGAGCTTTGCCTTTTTAATAGGGCCTCCATTCCCTAGTCGCCTTTTGCCAACATTTGGGCTCCAATCCCTGAGTTGAGCCTTTTAGACAATGGGCCTCCATTCCCTAGTCGCCTTTTTTGCCAAAATTAGGGCTCTAATCCGTGAGTTGAGCTTTTTAGACAAAGGGCCTCCATTCCCTAGTCACCTTTTACCAGCATTAAGGCTCATGTCCCTGAGTTGAGCCTTTTTAAACATAGGGCCTCCATTCCCTAGTCGCCTTTTCCCAATATTAGGGCTCCAATCCCTGAGTTATGCCTTTTTAGACATAGAGCATCCATTCCCTAGTCGCCTTTTGCCAACTTTAGGGCTCCAATCCCTGAGTTGTGCCTTTATAGACATAATGTCCCATTCCCTAGTCACCTTTTGCCAACATTAGGGCTCCATTCCCTGAGTTGTGCCTTTTTAGACATAGGGTCTCCATTCCCTAGTCGCCTTTTGCCAATATTTTGGCTCCAATCCGTGAGTTTAGCCTTTATAGACATAGCGCCTCCATTCCCTAGTCGCCTTTTGCCAACATTACAGCTCCAATTTCTGGGTTGAGCTTTTTAGAAATAGGGCCTCCATTCCCTAGTCGCCTTTTACCAGCATTAGGGCTCCAATTCGTGAGTTGAGCCTTTTTAAACATTGGGCCTCCATTCCCTAGTCGCCTTTAGACAACATTAGGGCTCCAATCCTTGAGTTGTGCCTTTTTAGACATAGGGCTTCCATTCCCTAGTCGCCATTTACCAGCATTAGGGCTCCAATCCCTGAGTTGAGCCTTTTTTTAAACATAGGGCCTCCATTGCCTAGTCGCCTTTTGCCAACATTAGGGCTCCAATCTCTGAGTTATGCCTTTTTCGACATCCGGCGTCCATTCCTAAGTCGCCTTTTGCCAACATTAGGGCTCCAATCCCTGAGTTGTGCCTTTATAGACATAGGGCCTCCGTTCCCTAGTCGCCTTTTTGTCAACATTAGGGCTCCAATCCCTGAGTTGCGCCTTTTTAGACATAGGACCTCCATTTCCTAGTCGCCTTTTTCAAACATTAGAACTCCAATCCTTGAGTTGTGCCTTTATAGACATAGCACCTCCATTCCCTAGTCTCCTTTTGCCAACATTAGGGCTTCAATTCCTGGGTTGAGTTTTTTAGACATAGGGCCTCCTTTCCCTAGTTACCTTATACCAGCATTAGGGCTCCAATACCTGAGTTGAACCTTTTTAATCATAGGGCCTCCATTCCCTAGTCGCCTTTTGCCAATATTAGGGCTCCAATCCCTGAGTTATGCGTTTTTTGACATAGGGCCTCCATTCCCTAGGAGCCTTCTTCCAATATTAGGGCTCCAATCCCAGATTTGTGCCTTTTTAGACATAGGGACTTATTCCCTAGTCGCCTTTTGCAAATATTAGGGCTCCAATCCTTGAGTTGTGCCTTTTTAGACATAGGGCTCCATTCCCTAGTCACCTTTTTGCCAACATTAGGGCTCGAATCCTTGAGTTGAGCCTTTTTAGACACTGGGCCTCCATTACCAAGTCATTTTTTGCCAACATTAGGGTTCCAATTCCTGAGTTGTGCCTTTATAGACATAGGGCCTCCATTCCCTAGTCGCCTTTTACCAGCATTAGCGCTCCAATCCCTGAGTTGAGCCTGTTTAAATATAGGGTCTCCATTCCCTAGTCTCCTTTTGCCAACATTAGGGCTCTATTCCCTAAGTAGTGCCTTTTAGACATAGGGCCTCCATTCCCTAGTCGCCATTTGCCAATAATAGGGCTCCAATCCATGAGTTGTGCCTTTCTAGACATAGGGCCTTCATTCCGTAGTCGCCTTTTGCCAACATTAGGGCTCCAATCCTTGATTTGTGCATTTTTAGACATAGGGTCTCCATTCCCTAGTAGCCTTTTTACCAACATTAGGGCTCCAATCCCTGAGTTTTGCATTTTTAGATATAGGACCTCTATTCCCTAGTTGCCTTTTGCCAACATTAGGGATCCAATCCCGGAGTGGTGCTTTTTTAGACGTATGGCCACCATCCTTAGTCGCATTTTGCCAACATTAGGTCTCCAATCCATGAGTTGTGCCTTTTTAGACATAGGGCCTCCATTCCCTAGTCGCCTTTTTGCTAACATTAGAGCTCCAATCCCTAAGTTGAGCCTTTATAGACATAGGGCCTCCATTGTCTAGTTTCCTTTTACAAGCATTAGGGCGCCAATCCCTGAGTTGAGCCTTTTTAAGCATAGGACCTCCATTCCCTAGTCGCCTTTTGCCAACATTAGGGCTCTAATCCCTGAGTTGTGCCTTTTAGACATACGGCCTCCATTCCCTATTCACCTTTCGCCAATATTAGGGCTGCAATCCCTGAGTTGTGTCTTTTTAGACATAGGGCCTTCATTCCCTAGTCGCCTTTTGCCAACATTAGGGCTCCAATCCTTGAGTTGCGCCTTTTTAGACATAGGGCATCCATTCCCTAGTCACCTTTTGCCAACATTAGGGCTCCAATCCTTAAGTTTTGCCTTTTTAGCCATAGGGCCTTCATTCCCTAGTCGCCTTTTGCCAACATTAGGGCTTCAATCTTTGAGTTGTGCCTCTTTAGACATAGGGCCTCCATTCTCTACTTGCCTTTTCCCAACATTAGTGCTCGAATCCCTGAGTTGTGCCTTTTCAGACATAGGGCCTCCATTCCCTAGTTGCCTTTTGCCAATATTTGGGCTCCAATCCCTAAGTTAAGCCTTTTACACATAGGGCCTCCATTCCCTAGTCGCATTTTTTGCCAAAATTAGGGCTCCAATCCCTGAGTTGAGCTTTTTAGACATAGAGCCTCCATTCCCTAGTCGCCTTTTACCAGCATTAAAGCTCCAATCCCTGATTTGAGCCTTTTTAAACATAGGGCCTCCATTCCCTAGTCGCGTTTTCCCAACATTAGGGCTCCAATCCCTGAGTTATGCCTTTTTAGACATAGGGCATCCATTCCCTAGTCGCCTTTTGCCAACTTTAGGGCTCCAATCCCTGAGTTGTGCCTTTATACACATAGTGTCCCATTCCCTAGTCTCCTTTTGCCAACAGTAGGGCTCAAATCCCTGAGTTATGCCTTTTTAGACATAGGGCCTCCATTCCCTAGTCGCCCTTTGCCAACATTTTGGCTCCAATCCCTGAGTTTAGCCTTTATAGGCATGGCGCCTCCATTCCCTAGTTGCCTTTTGCCAATATTAGGGCTCCAATTACTAGGTTGACATTTTTAGAAATAGGGCCTCCATTCCCTAGTTGCCTTTTACCAGCATTACGGCTCCAATCCCTGAGTTGAGCCTTTTTAAACATAGGGCCTCCATTTTCTAGTTGCCTTTTCCCAACATTAGGGACTCAATCCCTGAGTTGTGCCTTTTTAAACATAAGGCCACCATCCTTAGTCACCTTTTGACAACATTAGGGCTCCAATCCATGAGTTGTGCCTTTTTAGACATAGGGCCTCCATTTCCTAGTCGCCTTTTGCCAATACTAAGGCTTTTATCCTCGAGTTTTTCCTTTCTAGACATAGGGTCTCCGTTCCTTAGTCATCTTTTGCCAACATTAGGGTTCCAACCCCTGAGTTGAGCCTTTTTAGACATAGGGCCTCCATTCCCTATTCACCTTTTGCCAACATTAGGGTTCCAATCCCTCAGTTGTGCCTTTTTAGACATTGGGCCTTCATTCCTTAGTCGTTTTTTGCCAACATTAGGGCTCCAATCCTTGAGTTGTGCCTTTTTAGACATAGGGTCTCCATTCTCTACTCGCCTTTTGCCAATATTTGGGCTCCAATCCCTGAGTTGAGCCTTTTAGACATAGGGCCTCCATTCCCTAGTCGCATTTTTTGCCAAAATTTGGGCTCCAATGCTTGAGTTGAGCTTTTTAGACATAGAGCCTCCATTCCCTAGTCGCCTTTTACCAGCATTAAGGCCCCAACCCCTGAGTTGAGCCTTTTATAACGTAGGGCCTCCATTTCCTAGTCGCGTTTTCCCAACATTAGGGCTCCAATCCCTGAGTTATGCCTTTTTAGACATGGGGCATCCATTCCCTAGTCAACTTTTGCCAACTTTAGAGCTCCAATCCCTGAGTTGTGCCTTTATAGACATAGTGTCCCATTCCCTATTCGCCTTTTGCCAACATTAGGGCTCTAATCCCTGAGTTATGCCATTTAAGACATAGGGCCTCCATTCCCTAGTCGCCTTTTGCCAATATTTTGGTTCCAATCCCTAAGTTTTGCCTTTATAGAAATGGCGCCTCCATTCCCTGGTCGCCTTTTACCAATTTTAGGGCTCCAATTACTGGGTTGAGCTTTTTAGAAATAGGGCCTCCATTCCCTAGTCACCTTTTACCAGCATTACGGCTCCAATCCCTGAGTTGAGACTTTTTAAACATAGGGCCTCCATTCCCTAGTCGCCTTTTGCCAACATTAGGGCTCCAATCCCTGAGTTATGCCTTTTTAGACATAGGGCCACCATTGCCCAGTCGCTTTTTTGCCAATAATAGGTCTCCAATCCCGGAGTTGAGCCTTTTTAGACATAAGGCCTCCATTCCCTAGTCGCCTTTTGCGAACATTAGGGCTCCAATCCCTGAGTTGTGCCATTTTAGACATAGGACCTCCATTTCCTAGTTGCCTTTTGCCAACATTAGGGACCCAATCCCTGAGTTGTGCCATTTTAAACATAAGGCCACCATGCTTAGTTACCTTTTGACTACATTAGGGCTCCAATCCATGAGTTGTGCCTTTTTAGACATAGGGCCTCCATTTCCTAGTCGCCTTTTTCCAATATTAAGGCTTTGATCCTCGGGTTTTGCCTTTCTAGACATAGGGCCTCCGTTCCTTAGTCATATTTCCACACATTAGGGCTCCAATCTCTGAGTTGAGCTTTTTAGACATGGGGCTTCCATTCCCTAGTCGCCTTTTGCCAACATTAGGGCCCCTGAGTTGAGCCTTTTTAGACATAGGGCCTCCATTCCCTAGTCACCTTTTGCCAACATTTGGGTTCCAATCCCTCAGTTGTGCCTTTTTAGACATTGGGCCTTCATTCCCTAGTCGCCTTTTGCCAACATTAGAGCTCCAATCCTTGAGTTGTGCCTTTTTAGATATAGGGTCTCCATTTTCTACTCGCCTTTTGCCAATATTAGGGCTCGAATCCCTGAGATGTGCCTTTTTAGACATAGGGCCTCCATTCCCTAGTCGCCTTTTGCCAACATTTTGCCTCCAATCCCCGAGTTGAGCCTTTTAGAAATAGGGCCTCCATTCCCTAGTCACCTTTTTTGCCAACATTAGGGCTCCAATCCCTTAGTTGAGCTTTTTAGACATAGGGCCTCCATTCCCTAGTCGCCATTTACCAGCATTAGATCTCCAATCCCTGAGTAGAGCCTTTTAAACATAGGGCCTCCATTGCCTAGTCGCCTTTTGCCAACATTAGGGCTGCAATCTCTGAGTTATGCCTTTTTAGACATAGGGCGTCCAATCCCAAGTCGCCATTTGCCAATATTATGGCTCTAATCCCTGAGTTGTGCCTTTATAGACATAGGGCCTGCATTCCCTAGTCTCCTTTTTGTCAACATTAGGGCTCCAATCCCTGAGTTGTGCCTTTTTATACATAGGACCTCCATTTCCTAGTCGCCTTTTCCCAACATTAGGGCTCCAATTCCTGAGTTGTGCCTTTATAGACATAGCGCCTCCATTCACTAGTCGCCTTTTGCCAACATTAGGGCTCCAATTCCTGGGTTGAGCTTTTTAGACATACGGCCTCCTTTCCCTAGTCACCTTTTACTAGCATTAGGGCTCCAATCCCTGAGTTGAGCATGATTAAATATAGGGTCTCCATTCCCTAGTCCCCTTTTGCAAACATTAGGGCTCTATTCCCTGAGTTGTGCCTTTTAGACATAGGGCCTCCATTCCCTAGTCGCCTTTTGCAAATATTAGGGCTCCAATCCCTGAGTTGTGCCTTTCTAAACATAGGGCCTTCATTCCGTAGTCGCCTTTTGCCAACATTAGGGCTCCAATCCTTGATTTGTGCATTTTTAGGCATAGGGTCTCCATTCCCTAGTAGCCTTTTTACCAACATTAGGGCTCCAATCCCTGAGTTTTGCCTTTTTAGACATAGGACCTCTATTCCCTAGTTGCCTTTTGCCAACATTAGGGATCCAATCCTGGAGTGGTGCTTTTTTAGACATATGTCCACCATCCTTAGTCGCATTTTGCCAACATTAGGTCTCCAATCCATGAGTTGTACCTTTTTAGACATAGTGCCTCCATTCCCTAGTCGTCTTTTTGCTAACATTAGGGCTCCAATCGCTGAGTTGAGCCTTTATAGACATAGGGCCTCCATTGTCTAGTCATCTTTTACAAGCATTAGGGCTCCAATCCCTGAGTTGAGCCTTTTTAAGCATAGGGCCTCCATTCCCTAGTCACCTTTTGCCAACATTAGGGCTCTAATCCCTGAGTTGTGACATTTAGACATAGGGCCTCCATTCCCTATTCGCCTTTTGCTAATATTAGGGCTGCAATCCCTGAGTTGTGTCTTTTTAGACATAGGGCCTTCATTCCCTAGTAGCCTTTTGCCAACATTAGGGCTCCAATCCTTGAGTTGCGCCTTTTTAGACATAGGGCCTCCGTTCCCTATTTATATTTTGCAAACATTAGGGCTCCAATCCATCAGTTGAACTTTTTAGACTTGGGGCCACCATTCCCTAGTCGCCTTTTGCCAACATTAGGGTTCCAATCCCTGAGTTGAGCCTTTTTAGACATAGGGCTTCCATTCCCTAGTCACCTTTTGCCAACATTAGGGCTCCAATCTTTGAGTTGTGCCTCTTTAGACATAGGGCCTCCATTCTTTACTTGCCTTTTCCAAACATTAGTGCTCGAATCCCTGAGCTGTGCCTTTTTAGACATAGGGCCTCCATTCCCTAGTTGTCTTTTGCCAATATTTGGGCTCCAATCCCTGAGTTGAGCGTTTTAGACATAGGGCCTCCATTCCCTAGTCGCATTTTTTGCCAAAATTAGGGCTCCAATCCCTGAGTTGAGCTTTTTAGACATAGAGCCTCCATTCCCTAGTTGCCTTTTACCAGCATTAAGGATCCAATCCCTGAGTTGAGCCTTTTTCAACATAGGGCCTCCATTCCCTAGTCGCGTTTTCCCAACATTAGGGCTCCAATCCCTGAGTTATGCCTTTTTAGACATAGGGCATTCATTCCTTAGTCGCCTTTTGCCAACTTTAGGGCTCCAATCCCTGAGTTGTGCCTTTTTACACATAGTGTCCCATTCCCTAGTCGCCTTTTGCCAACATTAGGGTTCTAATCCCTGAGTTGTGCCTTTTTAGACATAGGGCCTCCATTCCCTAGTCGCCCTTTGCCAACATTTTGGCTCCAATCCCTGAGTTTAGCCTTTATAGGCATGGCGCCTCCATTCCCTAGTCTCCTTTTGCCAATATTAGGGCTCCAATTGCTGGGTTGAGCTTCTTAGAAATAGGGCCTCCATTCCCTAGTCGCCTTTTACTAGCATTACGGCTCCAATACCTGAGTTGAGCCTTTTTAAACATAGGGCCTCCATTCCCTAGTCGCCTTTTGCCAACATTAGGGCTCCAATCCCTGAGTTGTGCCTTTTTAGACATAGGGCCTCCATTGACCTTTTTGCCAATAATAGGTCTCCAATCCCGGAGTTCAGCCTTTTTAAACATAAGGCCTCCGTTCCCTAGTCGCCTTTTGCCAACATTAGGGCTCCAATCCCTGAATTGTGCCATTTTAGACATAGGACCTGCATTTCCTAGTTGCCTTTTGCCAACATTAGGGACCCAATCCCTGAGTTGTGCCTTTTTAAGCATAAGGCCACCATCCTTAGTCACCTTTTGACAACATTAGGGCTCCAATCCATGAGTTGTGCCTTTTTAGACATAGGGCCTCCATTTCCTAGTCGCCTTTTGCCAATATTAAGGCTTTTATCCTCGTGTTTTGCCTTTCTAGACATAGGGCCTCCGTTCCTTGGTCATCTTTTGCCAACATTAGGGCTCCAATCCATGAGTTGTGCCTTTTTAGACATAGGGCCTCCATTTCCTAGTCGCCTTTTGCCAATATTAAGGCTTTTATCCTCGTGTTTTGCCTTTCTAGACATAGGGCCTCCGTTCCTTGGTCATCTTTTGCCAACATTAGGGCTCCAATCTCTAAGTTGAGCTTTTTAGACATGGGGCTTCCATTCTCTAGTCGCCCCTTGCCAACATTAGGGTTCCAACCCCTGAGTTGAGCCTTTTTAGACATAGGGCCTCATTTCCCTAGTCACCTTTTGCCAACATTAGGGTTCCAATCCCTCAGTTGTGCCTTTTTAGACATTGGGCCTTCATTCCCTGGTCGCCTTTTGCCAATATTAGGGCTCCAATCCTTGAGTTGTGCCTTTTTAGATATAGGGTCTCCATTCTCTACTCGCCTTTTGCCAATATTAGGGCTCGAATCCCTGAGCTGTGCCTTTTTAGACATAGGGCCTCCATTCCCTAGTCGCCTTTTGCCAATATTTGGGCTCCAATCCCTGAGTTGAGCCTTTTATACATAGGGCCTCCATTCCCTAGTCGCATTTTTTGCCAAAATTAGGGCTCCAATCCCTGAGTTGAGGTTTTTAGACATAGAGCCTCCATTCCCTAGTCGCCTTTTACCAGTATTAAGGCTCCAATCCCTGAGTTGAGCCTTTTATAACATAGGGCCTTCATTTCTTAGTCACGTTTTCCCAACATTAGGGCTCCAATCCCTGAGTTATGCCTTTTTAGACATAGGGCATCCATTCCCTAGTCAACTTTTGCCAACTTTAGAGATCCAATCCCTAAGTTGTGCCTTTATAGACATAGTGTCCCATTCCCTAGTCGCCTCTTGCCAACATTAGGGCTTTAATCCCTGAGTTATGCTTTTAAGACATAGGGCCTCAATTCCCTAGTCGCCTTTTGCCAATATTTTGGCTCCAATCCCTAAGTTTTGCCATTATAGACATGGCGCCTCCATTCCCTAGTCGCCTTTTGCCAATATTAGGGCTCCAATCCCTGAGTTGAGCCTTTTATAACATAGGGCCTTCATTTCTTAGTCACGTTTTCCCAACATTAGGGCTTCAATCCCTGAGTTATGCCTTTTTAGACATAGGGCCTCCATTCCCTCGTCACCTTTTACCAGCATTACAGCTCCAATCCCTGAGTTGAGCCTTTATAAACATAGGGCCTCCATTCCCTAGTCGCCTTTTGCCAACATTAGGGCTCCAATCCCTGAGTTATGCCATTTTAGACATAGGGCCACCATTGCCCAGTCGCTTTTTTGCCAATAATAGGTCTCCAATCCCGGAGTTGAGCCTTTTTAGACATAAGGCCTCCATTCCCTAGTCGCCTTTTGCGAACATTTGGGCTCCAATCCAAGAGTTGTGCCATTTTAGACATAGGACCTCCATTTCCTAGTTGCCTTTTGCCAACATTAGGGACCCAATCCCTGAGTTGTGCCATTTTAAACATAAGGCCACCATGCTTAGTCATCTTTTGACAACATTAGGGATCCAATCCATGAGTTGTGCCTTTTTAGACATAGGGCCTCCATTTCCTAGTCGCCTTTTGCCAATATTAAGGCTTTTATACTCGGGTTTTGCCTTTCTAGACATAGGGCCTCCGTTCCTTAGTCATCTTTTGCCAACATTAGGGCTCCAATCTCTGAGTTGAGCTTTTTAGACATGGGGCTTCCATTTCCTAGTCACCTTTTGCCAACATTAGGGTTCCAATCCCTCAGTTGTGCCTTTTTAGACATAGGGCCTCCATTCCCTAGTTGCCTTTTTGTCAACATTAGGGCTCCAATCCCTGAGTTGTGCCTTTTTATACATAGGACCTCCATTCTCTACTCGCCTTTTGCCAATATTAGGGCTCGAATCCCTGAGTTGTGCCTTTTTAGACATGGGGCCTCCATTCCCTAGTCGCCTTTTGCCAACATTTGTCCTCCAATCCCTGAGTTGAGCCTTTTAGACATAGGGCCTCCATTCCCTAGTCTCTTTTTTTTGCCAACATTAGGGCTCCAATCCCTGAGTTGAGCTTTTTAGACATAGGGCCTCCATTCCCTAGTCGCCATTTACCAGCATTAGATCTCCAATCCCTGAGTAGAGCCTTTTTAAACACAGGGCCTCCATTGCCTAGTCGCCTTTTGCCAACATTAGGTTGCAATCTCTGAGTTATGCCTTTTTAGACATAGGGCGTCCATTCCCAAGTCGCCTTTTGCCAACATTAGGCCTCTAATCCCTAAGTTGTGCCTTTATAGACATAGGGCCTCCATTCCCTAGTTACCTTTTTGTCAACATTAGGGCTCCAATCCCTGAGTTGTGCCTTTTTATACATAGGACCTCCATTTCCTAGTCGCCTTTTTCCAACATTACGGCTCCAATCCCTGAGTTGTGCCGTTATAGACAAATCGCCTCCATTCCATAGTTGCCTTTTGCCAACATTAGGGCTCCAATTCCTGGGTTGAGCTTTTTAGACATACGGCCTCCTTTCCCTAGTCACCTTTTACCAGCATTAGGGGTCCAATACCTGAGTTGAACATTTTTAAACATAGGGCCTTCATTACCTAGTCGCCTTTTGCCAACATTAGGGCTCAAATCCCTGAGTTATGCGTTTTTTGACATAGGGCCTCCATTCCCTAGTTGCCTTCTTCCAAGATTAGGGCTCCAATCCCAAAGTTGTGCCTTTTTAGACATAGGGCTTTATTCCCTAGTCGCCATTTGCAAACATTAGGGCTCCAATCCTTGAGTTGTTCCATTTTAAACATAGGGCCTCCATTCCCTAGTTACCTTTTTGTCAACATTAGGGCTCCAATCCGTGAGTTGAGGATTTTTAGACATAGGGACTCCATTACCAAGTCATTTTTTGCCAACACTAGGGCTTTTATCCCCGAGTTATGCCTTTTTAGACATAGGGCGCCCATTCCCTAGTTGTATTTTGACAACATTAGGGCTCCAATTACTGAGTTGTGCCTGTATAGACATAGGGCCTCCATTCCCTAATCGCCCTTTTGCCAACATTAGGGCTCCAATCCCTGAGTTAAGCCTTTTTAGACATAGGTCCTCCATTCCCTAGTCGCCTTTTACCAGCATTAGGGCTCCAATCCCTGAGTTAAGCCTGTTTAAACATAGGGTCTCCATTCCATACTCTCCTTTTGCCAACATTGGGGCTCTAATCCCTGAGTTGTGCCTTTTAGACATAGGGCTGTCATTCCCTAGTCGCCTTTTGCCAATATTAGGGATCCAATCCCTGAGTTGTGCCTTTTTATAAATAGGGCCTTCATTCCCTAGTCGCCTTTTGCCAACATTAGCGCTCCAATCCTTGAGTTGTCCCTTTTAGACATAAGGCCTCCATTCTCTAGTCGCCTTTTTGCCAACATTAGGGCTCCAATCCCTGAGTTGTGCCTTTTTAGACATAGGACCTCCATTCCCTTGCCGCCTTTTTGCCAACATTAGGGCTCCAATCCCTGAGTTGTGCCTTTTTAGACATAGGACCTCTATTCCCTAGTTGGCTTTTGCCAACATTAGGGATCCAATCCCTGAGTTGTGCTTTTTTAGACATAGGGCCACCGTCCCTAGTCGCATTTTGCCAGCATTAGGGCTCCAATCCATGAGTTGTGCCTTTTTAGACATAGGACCTCCATTCCCTTGTCGCCTTTTTGCCAACATTAGGGCTCCAATCCCTGAGTTGAGCCTTTTTAGACATAGGGCCTCCATTTCCTAGTCGTCTTTTACAAGTATTAGGGCTCCAAACCCGGAGTTAAGCCTTTTTAAACATAGGGCCTCCATTCCCTAGTCGCCTTTTGCCAACATTAGGGCTGTAATCCCTGAGTTGTGCCTTTTAGACATAGGGCCTCCATTCCCTAGTGGTCTTTTGCCAATATTAGGGGTCCAATCCCAGAGTTGTGTCTTTTTAGACATAGGGCCTTCATTCCCTAGTCTCCTTTTGCCAACATTAGGGCTCCAATCCTTGAGTTGTGCCTTTTTAGACACAGGGCCTCCTTTCCCTAGTCGCCTTTTTGCCAATATTAGGACTCCAATCCTTGAGTTGAGCCTTTATAGACATAGGGCCTCCATTCCACAGTCATTTTTTTCTAACATTAGGGCTCGAATCCCTGAGTTGTGCCTTTTTAGACATAGGACCTCCATTCCCTAGTCACCTTTTGCCAACATTAGGGCTCCAATCCGTGAGTTGTGCCTTTATAGACATAGCGCCTCCATTCCCTAGTCGCCTTTTGCCAATATTGGGGCTCCAATTCCTGGATTGTGCCTTTATAGACATTGGGCCTCCATTCCGTAGTCACCTTTTTCCAACATTAGGGCTTTTATCTCCGGGTTGAGCCTTTCTAGACATATGGCCTCCGTTCCCTATTCATATTTTGACAACATTAGGGCTCCAATCCCTGAGTTGAACTTTTTAGACATGGGGCCACCATTCCCTAGTTGCCTTTTGCCAACATTAGGGTTCCAATCCCTGAGTTGAGCCTTTTTAGACATAGGGCCTCCATTTCCTAGTCACCTTTTGCCAACATTAGGGCTCCAATCACTGAGTTGTGCCTTTTTAACCATTGGGCCTTCATTCCCTAGTCGCCTTTTGACAACATTACGGCTCCAATCTTTGAGTTGTGCCTCTTTAGACATAGGGCCTCCATTCTGTACTTGCCTTTTACCAACATTAGGGCTTGAATTCGTGAGCAGTGCCTTTTTAGACATAGGGCCTCCATTCCCTAGTCGCCTTTTGCAACCATTTGGGCTCCAATCCCAAAGTTGAGCCTTTTAGACATAGGGCCTCCATTCCCTAGTCGCCTTTTTTGCGAACATTAGTGCTCCAATCCCTGAGTTGAGATTTTTAGACATAGGGCCTCCATTCACTATTTGCCTTTTGCCAATATTAGGGCTTTTATCCCCGATTTTGCCTTTCTAGACATCGGGCCTCCGTTCCCTAGTCATCTTTTGCACATATTAGGGCTCTAATCCCTAAGTTGAGCTTTTTAGACATGGGGCCTCCATTCCCTAGTCGCCTTTTGCCAACATTAGGGTTCCAATCCCTAAGTTGAGCCTTTTTAGACATAGGGACTCCATTTCGTAGTCGCCTTTTGCCAAAATTAGGGTTCCAGTCCCTCAGTTATGCCTTTCTAGACGTAGGGCCTACATTCCCTAGTCGCCTTTTGCCATTATTAGGGCTCCAATCCTTGAGTTGTGACCTTTTAGACATAGGGCCTCCATTCTCTACTCGCCTTTTGCCAACATTAGTACTCCAATCCCTGAGTTGAGCTTTTTAGACATGCGGCCTCCATTCCCTAGTCGCCTTTTTCCAATATTAGGGTTTCAATACCTGAGTTGAGCCTTTTTAGACATAGGGCCTCCATTCCGTAGTAGCCTTTCACCAACATTAGGGTTCCAATCTCTTAGTTGTGCCTTTTTAGACATAGGGCCTTCATTCCCTAGTCACCTTTTGCCAACATTAGGGCTCCAATCCTTGAGTTGTTCCCTTTTAGACATAGGGCCTCCATTCCCTAGTCGCCTTTTTCCAACATTAGGGCTTTTATCCCCGGGTTGTGCCTTTCTAGACATAGGGCCTCCGTTCCCTATTCATATTTTGCCAACATTAGGGCTCCAATCCCTGAGTTGAACTTTTTAGACTTGGGGCCACAATTCCCTAGTTGCCTTTTGCCAACATTAGGGTTCCAATCCCTGAGTTGAGCCTTTTTAGACATAGGGCCGCCATTCCCTAGTCACCTTTTGCCAACATTAGGGCTCCAATCCCTGAGTTGTGCCTTTTTAGACATAGGGCCTTCATTCCCTACTCGCCTTTTGCAAATATTAGGGCTCCAATCTTTGAGTTGTGCCTCTTTAGACATCGGGCCTCCATTCTCTACTTGCCTTTTCCCAACATTAGGGCTCGAATCCCTAAGCTGTGCCTTTTAGACATAGTGCCTCCATTCCCTAGTCGCCTTTTGCAACCATTTGGGCTCCAATCCCTGAGTTGAGCCTTTTAGACATAGGGCCTCCATTCCCTAGTTGCCTTTTTTTGCCAACATTAGGGCTCCAATCCCTGAATTGAGATTTTTAGACATAAGGCCTCCATTCCCTAGTCGCCTTTTGCCAATATTAGGGCTTTTATCCCCGATTTTGCCTTTCTAGACATAGGGCCTCCGTTCCCTAGTCATCTTTTGCACACATTGTCACACCCCTTTTTTCACGATGCTTTAACATACTCCCGGCGAAAAGGAATGTAAAAAAAATCGTAAAAAAGAGTTTTTCCAAATAAAGGACGGTCGGAACGGGATCAGTTATTTTAAAAAATTTCAGAGTCGCCACTTGAGAATATAATGGTGTCTCAAGTCACCGGATTAATCCCGAACCGAGGAAGGTTTGACTCTGTTACAGTCTGCGAACTAGAAATCCTAGGTAAGGAATTCTATTAATCCGGGAGAAGGTATTAGGCATTCCCGAATTCCGTGGTTCTAGCACGGTCGCTTTAACTGTTGTATCTTTGATTTTTATCTGATTTTATGCTAATTTGTGCTTTTATAAATAAACTTTTAATTATTTGAAAAGACTTGCGACATTGTGAAAGTACGTCTCCGACCCCGTTGCCATCAAGGCACCCGTTTCCGTTAATGCACTTCGACTTTGTCGAGATTTTGGATTCGGGTTG
>MU778649.1:0-31155 GCA_026770625.1 Nicotiana glauca
CGCTATGGATAATCTTCTACCGGGGGTAATGTTTATCCATAACCGAATACTGAAAGGATAAACTTATTATACCCGATATGGATAATCTTCTACCGGAGGTAATGTTTATCCATAACCGGGTACCGATGTGATAAGCTTCTTCAGGAGACTTATTTCCAATAGAGTACTAAATAGATAAACATATTTATGGCGGAGTCACATATGGATAAGCTTCTTCAGGAAGCTTATTTACAACGGAGTACTAAATGAACATCCATAATATAATATATTTATAACAGTTATTTATTATTTCGGATGCCATATAGAGATTTATTTTTCTACGGAATAGGTAGAATTGATGTTATTATTAATCTGCCTCTCTCTTAAATTATAGTTATTCATTAAAGTCTAATTGACTTATGCTCTTCGTGTATTTTTCTATTTTTTCTCTACCAATATGTTAAAAGGAGAAATACATAAGCATCCCTTTAAATTGTGAGAAAACTACCATCTATATCTCCTTAAAATTTTAATAGCTAATATTTTGTACCACTTACAAAAAATGGCCCTTCGGCCCAAACATATTGCATATAGAAGCCGACAGGAATGAGCATGACAGCACAAGCGCCTGTAACCTAGTGGATAAGGCGTCTATTTCCTAAGCTGAAGGTCGCAGGTTCGACCCCTACCTGGCGCGATAGAGCAACCTTTTTTTGCCTTTTTAAATTGTATTTTGTACTTCTGGATCTAATAATATTAGCTAAGAATTGAATGAAATATGTAATGCATGTCATATACGAAATATCTATTTTGTATATTTTTTGTATAATAACAGTCTATTTTTGTATATTTTTTGCATAGTGACAGTCTATTTTTGTATATTTTTTGCATAGTGACAGTCTATTTTGTATATTTTTTGTATAGTGACAGTCTATTTTGTATATTTTTTGTATAGTAATAGTCTATTTTGTATAGTGACAGTCTATTTTGTATATTAACAGTCTATTTTGTATATTTTTGTATAGTGACAATCTATTTTGTATATAAGGTCAATAGAAAATCTCTTAGCGATGTAGCCCAAACAATGATCCACTTTGTAAATAACTATTGGATTTGGTGGAGCAAAGATAGAGGACAAGGAGATCACTGGCTCCGAAAAAGAAGATACTATTAAACATAGAGGCTTAGAATGCTCAGGGCGAGCTGATGAATCAAGAAAATCTTCCAGGGAAAACAAAAGATCTAGTAACTGATTAATGTGATGTGAAAACACAACTAGAAGACTACGAAATTAATCATAAAGTCAGAAAAAACAATCTGCCAATAAATTGTTCAAATAAAGCTTTTGGTCTAGTGTGAATGTAGGAGTAACAATGTTTTTGAAGTATGATATCAGGTTTTGAATTGCAAACAAGAATTAAAATATAAGATGAAAATTACAATGGCTTTCAGATTTTTGAGAACCGAATAAAGGATCCAAACCTAGAAATACAAGAAAAGGGAGACGGGAGAAACCAAAGAGGCTTTTTAAAGAGAGAGAGAGAGAGAGAGAGAGAGAGAGAGAGAGAGAGAGAGAGAGAGAGAGAGAGGNCCACAACCATGGGTTGCTGCCGTGAAAGAGAAAAAGAAAGATAGTAAGGAAGAAAGATAGGGATGGGAGGCGATGGCTACCGTAATCACCTTCAATAGCTTCCAAACAATCTCACATTACTCCCAAGGTAGCAAAAATGGTGGTGGTTGTTGAACCACAATGGGTTGGTTAACACAGGTGAGGGATGGGGATTTAAATTGGAGAATGAGGAGGAAATCTGAAATGAAAATAAAGGGGAAAGAATCTGGAAAAAAGGAAATCAAAGGAGGAGGTATGGAATTAAAAATGGTGATTAAGGAGAAAAAGAGGAAATAGTTGCTGAAGAAAACTGGAGACGATGAGGAAGGGGCCCGTGGTCTATTGGTGATTAAAGGAGCTTTTTTCATAACTATTGTTCTTCTTTATTTTTTAAATTATTATTATTGTTTTTTTGTTTTATAATAGGTGGCAAATTTTTTAATTAAAATTACACATGGCATTTTCTTATTTGTTCGTTTGACATGAATCCGAGAGTGTATTTTCACGCGAGGTGGACTGATAAGGTCTGGTATTTAGTTGACCTGCTTTATTGAAGGCTTGAAGTGTCCAACTGAAAATGGGCTTAGTTGAGGTGTTTGCGTGATTGTTGAGGACAACTTAAAGGGGTCGTTTATGTATTTCGCCTTGTTAAAATATTCATAAAAGTCTATGTCGTTCATGACTTAAGACCCCGAAAAGCTTCGTAATACACATTATGACCCGCATGTATGGTCAAGTTTGGCTTTCGTAAGATTCGAAGTTAAATTTAAAGAAAAATCAAAATCATATTTTTGAAGCTCAAATGTAAAGAGTTGATCGGAGAGTTAACTTTTGAGCAGACGACCCTGAAATGGAATTTTAATGATGTCAATAGCTTTGTATGGTGATTTTGGACTTAGACGTGTGTCCAAATATGAATTTGGAAGTCCATAGGACAATTCAACGCATTTTGGCAAAATAATAAAGTTGATGTGTTCTAATTATATTATCTTATACGTGGAAGAGGTCTATTACCATGATGGATACCAATTGGATATGATAGCAAGTGTATGAGGTGTACTATAAGATATATGGGGTCTAAGGAAAGTCCTAAGTCTAAGCCAAGTTGGAAAATTTCATAATAGACTAAAGTTGCAAATGGGTACGCACTGGACGAGCATATCTACATATATATAAGGTGTTATGTGACGACCCGGCCGGTCGTCTTAAGAATTAATGCCCCGATCCCCTATTAACTGCTTCCCCTAAGTTCATTCCTGCTAATTTTGTTTGCACAGGACGTCCGGTGTTGAGTTCCGGAGAGTTTTGGGACACTTAGTCCCTAAATGAGAACTTAAGTGTTGAAAAGTGGTCCGTAGTTGGGACAGTGTGAAGACGACCTCGAAATGAAAATATGATGGTTCCGTTAGCTCCGTTAGGTGATTTCAGGGTTGGGAGCATGTCCGGAATGTATTTTGGAAGTCCGTAGCTCATTTAGGCTTGAAATGCCGAAGTTTGAATTTTTGAAGTTTCTGGTCCGATCGTGAGTTTTTGATCCGAGGGTCGTTTGGAATTCCGGAAGTTGCAGTAGCTCCGTCATGTCATTTAGGTTGTGTGTGCAAAATTTCAGATCATTCGGATGAGGTTTGGTTAGGTTTTTTATCAAAAGCGTGTTTTGTTAGAATTTGAAGTTCTTAGGCTTAAATCATTGATTAATTTGGGTTTCCAGTGTTGTTTAAGGTGTTTTAAGGATTGGTACAAGTTTGAATAGTATATTAGGTGCTATTGGTGCTTTTGGTTGAGGTTTCGGAGGCCTCGGGATGAATTCGGATGGTTGACGGAAGGTTTTTGAAGTTGAAAAATTTCTGAAGACTGCTGGTACCTGTCATAACTGCTCCTGCGGTTTGGGTTCTGCGGGTGCGGAGTCGCAGAAGCAGCCTGTCCATCGCAGGAGAGGGATTTGAGTGTTTCTTCAGTTTTCGCAGGTGCGGAAGTTTAACCGCAGAAGCGGTTATGCACCTGCGAGACAATAGTCACAGATGTGGCCCTTGGGTTTTTGTTTGAAATCGCAGAAGCGGTAAGAAATCCGCATAAGCGGAACCGCAGAAGCAGACATCGTATTTTTTGTGAAAGTCGTAGAAACGGCTCGTTTTTCGCATAAGCGGGATCGCAGAAGCGGTCCCTTGTCCGCAAAAGCGGAAATACCTGTGTAGATATAGAAATTTCGAAGGTTAGATTTCATAAGTTAGAAAAATTAAATTGAGCTCGGGGAAGGGCGATTTTCAGAGGGTTTTGAAGATAAGGCTATTGGGTAACGTTTCTTTAATCTCTTCTAGTTATATTTTATTATTTTGTAGTTAAATCTATCATTAAAATTCGAATTTGGGATAAAAAATTAGAAAAATTGGGTGAAACTTCATAGGCTAAACTATTGGATTTTGAGTGGGTGTTTGACCTCCGATTTGGGAGATTTTTATATGGTTAGACTCGTGAGTGTACGAGGGTTCTAAAAATATGAAAATTATTCGATTCAGAGATGTTTACCTAAAGAGCATTTTGGTTATTTTACCTAATTTCACGTTGTAGCTTTGAATTAAATAGCAAAACCAGTTGTTTGTGATGTTATTTACGATATGTAATTGAATTGAATAGATTTGAGCCATTTGAAGTCGAATACTCGTGGCAAGAGCGTGATTTCTAGTTAATTTTTGAGCCGGTTCGAGGTAAGTGGCTTGTCTAACCTTGTATGGGGGACCTTTCCCCTTAGGATTTGTTATTTGGTATTTGAGTGCCTTGTACGCGAGGTGACGAGTGCATACTTGAGCCAATTATTGAAAATCCGGTTTTTCTTACTTAAGATATTGAGATTGAGTTTTCTTTCGTATTTGTTTTATTCTACTTCTTATTATAACCTGTGCTAGATTAGGAAAGCATGTTTAGTTGATTTAACTTGCCTAATTGCTTAAGTTGCCTTGACTGTACTACGTGAAGCATGCTAGGCCAGTACTACATGTTGCGTGTCTTTTGTACTTCATTTCTGTGTATTTTCTGGTTGTGATTGCGCATTTACATTGGGACTACGGATGTGGGATTCCGGTAGCTCCCCCTTGTTTGTTCACTTTGGGACTGCGAGTTCGATTCTCGATAAATCCCCCTGCACTTTTACTTTGGGACTGCGGGTTCGATTCCCGATAGATCCCTCTGCACTTTTACTTTGGGATTGCGGGTTTGATTCCCGATAGATCCCCCTGCACTTTTACTTTGGGAATGCGGGTTTGATTCCCGATAGATCCCCTTGCATATTTACTTTGGGACTGCGGGTTAGATTCCCGATAGATCCCCCCTGCATATTGATGGTTGGACTACGGGATGTTATCCCGAGAAATCCTTCACGTTTACTTATGTGATGGAATACGGGACGGTATCTTGGGAGATCCACTGGACAGTTGAGAAAAGGGCTACAGGACGGTATCCTGGGAGACCCTCATTGTTATCATTGATATTGAGTTGTATTCGCTCTGTTCTTACGTAGTTGTTATTGCCTCGTTGACCTGTCTTATCTCACTGTTGTACTCATTATTTCCGTCAGATTTTCATACTATTAATTATTATTATATTTTGCCTCAGTAGGGCCCTGAGCTTCCTCGTCACTACCCAACCGAGGTTAGGCTTGACACTTACTGAGTACCGTTTTGGTGTACTCATGCCCTTCCTACGCATGTTTTTTTTTCACGTGCAGATTATCCAGATATCTCTACTCAGGCGCACTATCCTTGAGGCGAGGAGATACACAGAGACTTCGAGGTATATCTGCCGCGTCCGCAGACTAGGAGTCTATATTATGTTCCAGCTTTAGTATTTAATTAATTCCTTTTCTCTCAGTTGTTTAGATATTTCGGAGTTAGAGCAACGTACTATGTTTCTGTTAGCCAGTGGTTCCCGTGAGTTTCCGAGTTTTGGGTTGAGATTTTGACTTCCGCACTTATTATGAGTTATATATGCCGAGTGGCAGTTATATACATATTTCTTTCAGTTATTCAGTCTTAATTAGCTATTTTTGCAAATTATGTTAAATTGTTTCGCACTGTTAGGCTTACCTAGTTGTAGGAACTAGGTGCCATCACGACATGTTCATGGAGGGTGAACGGGGGTCGTGACAAGTTGGTATCAGAGCCCTAGGTTCATAGGAGTCACAGAACACAGGCCAGTTTATTAGGGTCTCGCTGATCGGTACGGAGACGTTTGTACTTATCTACGAGAGGTTATGTAACTGTTTAGGAAAAATCTTCATTTCATTTGAATTCCTTGTCGTGCGATATTTTTGAACATCAATTCTAAACTTCTGACTTCTATTCTCTCACAGATGGTGAGGACACGTGCTACTCGAGATGATCAGGCACCTGTGCCCGTACTAAAGCTGTCCGAGGTCGGGGCCGGAGGAGAGGTCGAGGACGCGCACGTGGTGCAGCCAGAGCACCTGCGCGAGCTGCCGCCAAGGTACCACCAGCAGATTCAGCCGAAGCCCAGGCACCTGGCACATCTACTACTGCCACTACTACTCCAGTGCTCTAGGAGACTTTGGCTCCGTTCATGAGCATGTACACCACCTTAGCTCAGGCAAGGTTTCTTCCCCTTGCTGCAGCCACATCCCAAGGTGGGGGAGGAGCACAGACTCCCACCGTCCGCACTTCGGAGCAGCGAGTGCAGGTTGAACAGGCTCCCGAGATTATTCCTGCACCGTCTGCAGTGCCAGTTCAGCCCGAGGATGGGTCAGCTGCTTCAGAGGACGAGCAACGGAGACTTGAGAGGTTCAAGAAGTATGATCCCCCAGTGTTCAGTGGGCTAGCATCAGACGATGCCTTAGGATTTCTAGAGTAGTGACAATGTATTCTTCGCACTATAGGCATAGTAGAGTCCAGCGGGGTGTCTTTCACTGCTTTCTAGCTTCGGGGAGCCGCCTATGATTGGTGGTGCACTTATGAGATAGACAGTCCAGTTGAGGCTACTTTACTAACTTTGACCCAGTTCTCGGATATGTTTATGAGAGAGTTCGTCCCCCAGAGTCTCAGGGACGCATGGCGGCAGAGTTTGAGCATTTGTGCTAGGGTGCTATAACAGTTTCGGAGTATGCTATCCGCTATACTAGATTGGCCAGGCATGCACCGACTTTGGTTGCTAGAGTTCGAGAGAGAGTTCGTAGGTTCATTGAGGGCGTTATCCCACCCATCAGGTCTAGCATGGCTCAAGATTTGGAGATGGACATTCCTTATCAACATGTAGTGAGCATTGCTAGGAGGATTAAGGGTATGCTCGCCAGGGAGAGAGGGGAGAGGGAGGCCAAGAGGTCTCGAGAGTCGGGTCACTACTCTGGTGCCCGTACCCCATCAGTAGGTTGTTATGGTAGAGGTTATTCGGGTCGGCCTGTACATTCAGCTCTTCCAGCAGCCGGTAGTGCTCCAGCTCCGCCTATACCTCAGGAGCCTTACTATGCACCTCTAGTTTCTAGCGCGCCTCCTGTGCAGGGTGCTTCCAGAGGTCAGTCGAGCAGGCCTAGCCCAGCCAGTCATAACCACCACGTCCTCCCAGAGATTTTTTCGAGTGTGGCGATACACGCCATATAGTTAAGGACTGCCCCAGACTTGGTAGGGGTGCATCTTCACAAACTGCTCAGCCATATCATGCTCATCAGAGTTCTCAGGCCATGATCACAGCTCCAACTGCTACCCCACCTACCCAGCCGGCTAGCAGCAGAGCTCAGGGAGATAGAGATTGCCCTTGAGAGAGGGGCCGGGCCAGATATTATTATATTCCTGCTCGTACTGAGGCTGTAGCCTCTGACTCCGTCATTACAGGTATTATACTGGTTTGTCACAGAGAGGCATTGGTTCTATTCGATATAAGCTCTATTTATTCTTATGTGTCTTCTTACTTTGCTCTGCATTTGGGTGTGCCTCGGGATTCTTTGAGTTCCCTCGTTTATGTTTCTACTCTTGTGGGAGATTCTCTTATTGTGGACCGCGTTTATTGGTCATGTTTGGTTACTATTCATGGTTTTGAGACTAGAGCGGACTTACTGTTACTCGGTATGGTGGATTTTGACATTATCTTGGGCATGGACTGGTTGTCGCCCCATTTTGCTATTCTTGATTGTCACGCCAAGACCGTGATGCTGGCTATGCCAGGTATTCCGTGTATTGAATGGAGTGGTACCTTAGATTACACTCCCAGTAGAGTTATCTATTTTCTTAAATCTCAGCAGATGGTTGAGAAGGGGTGTGATGCGTATTTAGCTTATGTGAGAGATGTCACTGTTGATACCCCTTTTGTTGATTCAGTTCCAGTGGTATGGGATTTATCCCTATGTGTTTCCAGCTAATCTTCCGGGCATGCCGCCCGATAGAGATATTGATTTTGTCATTGGTCGTGTGCCGAGCACTCAGCCCATTTCCATTCCTCCGTATCGTATGGCTCCTCTTGAGTTGAAAGAGTTGAAGGATCAGTTGTAGGAATTGATTGGTAAGGGTTTTATTCGACCCAGTGTTTCACCGTGGGGTGCTCCTGTCCTGTTTGTGAAGAAAATGGATGGTTCTATGCGTATGCATATTGATTATCGCCAGTTGAACAAAGTTACAGTGAAGAACCGTTATCCTTTGCCTCGTATTAATGATCTGTTTGACCAACTTCAGGGCGCACATGTGTTTTCTAAGATTGACTTGCGCTCAGGTTACCATCAGTTGAAGATTCGGGAGCCAGATATCCCGAAGACTGCCTTCAAGACTCGGTATGGTTATTACGAGTTCCTTGTTATGTCATTTGGGCTGACCAATGCCCCAAAAGCTTTCATGCACTTGATGCACGGTGTATTCAGTTCGTTCTTATTTTTATTGGTGATATTCTGGTGTATTCCCGGAGTCAGAAAGATCATGAGCAGCACTTGAGGACCGTGCTTCAGACCTTGAAGGAGAAGAAGTTATATGCAAAGTTCTCAAAATGTGAGTTTTGGCTGAGTTCTGTGGCATTCTTAGGCCATGTGATTTCAAGTGAGGGTATTCGGGTAGATCCGAGGAAGATAGAGGTCGTACAGAGTTGGCCCAGGCCTTTCTCAACTACAAAGATTCGCAGTTTCCTTGGTTTGTGTAAGGCCCCGTAAAATTTTGTGCTTAAAACCTAGTAGCTCATAGTGTCAAGGTCCGAATATTTTGTTAGGAATGTGTAAAATTCTTCCGGTTCGAACCCTCGGTGGTGATCTAAGCTTTAGAAGTCAAAAGAATAAATTTTTCCAGAAAATTGTCAATTCTGCGGTCAAGAATGCGATCGCAGATCAGCTATGCGGACCGCATTCCTACCGCAGAGTGAAGCAGAAGATTGGTCTAAGATGATGTCAAAAATACGGTCCATTCTGCGATCGCAGAATCGAAATGCGGACCGCATTCCTACCGCAGAGTGTAACAGAAGATTTTTCAAAAAATTGAAGTTAAAAATGCGGTCAATTCTGCGGCGCATTATGCAACCGCAGAACACGAATGCAGACCGCATTCTTATCGTAGATCAAAGCAGAACATTTAGTTTTTGAGGAGCAATTCTGCGGTCCATTCTGCGGACCGCATGTTGATTCTGCGATCGATGCGACCGCAGATTTCACTCTGGGCTTCTATTTTCTAATTTTAAAACCCGACCCCCTTTTCTAATATAATGCTCTAACCCCTCATTTTTACACATTCTCTGAACAAAATAAGAGAGAGGGAGGAGATATTCTTGAGGGAAAGGTTCATCTTCTTCAAAAAGTCGTTTCTCAAATTGCTTGGTCCGAAAAATTCTAAAGCTAGCGTCTTCATCTCCATTTCTAAAGGTAAAATCCCTAACCCCTTTTTCCTTGATTCTCAGATTTTAATAGAAAGAGGGATTTTCATGCATTAACTCTTGAAAATGGAAGTTAAACACTCATGCATGTTCCTTATACTTAAAGATTAGTAAAATGGAAATGGGTAGAAGTAAGGGGAGGTGCTCGATAATCTAAATAAGCTCGGATAGAAATTGTTAGAAAAAAAGGAAATTTGACTCCAGGTATGTATGGCTAACTTTGAACCTTGTGAAATCGCCCTGTTTTGGTGTGCAAATAAATGGTATATGATAGCTATGTGAACTGTTGTGAGACTCTTGTGATTGTTTTGCTGGGTGATGATTTGGTTTGGTTAAAAGTTATGTGGTAAGAGTTGGAAAACAATTGATAAAAAGAAAAAAAAAGAAAATTGTAAATGGTGAAATTGGGAACAATGGTGGTAATAACATATTTGGTTCATTGTGGGAAATTAATGAATTGAATTGAATTGCTTTGGATTGCTGAACATAATGGGATTGGTACCATTGGCTATGGAAACACTTGTAGCATTGTTGTGGCTGTGACTTGAAAAGCATTATGGTAACGTGGAACACTTGTGAATCATTGTTATGACTCCTAAGTGAAATGTTTTTGTGATCTTTGCGAATTGCTTATTGTTTTTGATGTGATCTTTGTGAAGTGTTCTTGGTTGTTGTTGTGATTGTTGTGATTTGAAAAAAAAACTGTACGGTGGGATCGGGTTGCGCGCCGCAACACAATATGATAACTATGGGTTGGGGTGATAAGGGTGACCGAGGTAATAAGGGTGGCCGAGGTAATAAGGCTGGACGAGGTAATAAGGGTGGTATGCGATCGAAATCGCCATTGGAATCAATATGTGTACCAATTGTGAAATCATTGATGAGAAATTGTGAAAGGGGACAGCAGGAGAGTTTGAAATCTGTGGGGCACTGATTGTCCCTTTGTTTGGCTTGATTGTGCCTTCCATGTGTGTTGGTTGTTGCTTCTATTGTTGTTTTCTACTTGTATATGGTTTGAGATCTACTTGAAACAAAGTTAGGTTTTGAAAACTTGGTTGGCTTGACTTGTTAACTCTTATGTATTGGTTTGTTATTTCTATCACCGTGACTTACTTGTTTATGGCTTGAAGTTTACTTGGAACAAAGATTGTTCATACATACCAGTACAATTCCAGTGTACTGACGTCCCTTTTGCCGGGGGCGCTACATTCGTGTTATGATTGTAGGTGGATTCGCAGCAGGCACTTCAGTTCATCGGCAGTAGCACTCCTTCATCTTCCACTGGCCGTTTGGTGAGCCCCTTTCCTCTCGGGACCCTCCGTGGCTCATGCCACTTCTATTTTTGGAGTCTTATTTGGGTTTTGTGTAAGTTATAGCCGGAGCCTTGTTACCGGCAAGTATTGTATTATCCTTATCATATCTTAGAGGCTCCGTAGACAGAAAACGTGGGATTATGGACTTATGTAGATATATGTCGGGCCTTGTAAGTTGTAAACTTGTTAAGTAATTAAGCATGTTGTGAATGTATGAAAAAGTGTGATTTCAATTATAAACTGCTTAATCCTTTGGTTAATAAGTGATGAAAAATACAAGGGTAACACGTGGGTTAGGAAAGGCACCCAGGTCCGCTTGACTGAGGCTACCCGGTCGGGCGCCGGTCATGTCCCTCGATTTGGGACGTGACAGTTTGGTGGGCTACTACCGTCGCTTCATGGAGGTATTTTCATCGATTGCTGGCCCCTATGACTAGACTAACCCAGAAGGGTGCCCCATTTCAGTGGACAGAGGAGTGTGAGGCGAACTTTCAGAAGCTTAAGACAACTTTGACTACAACCCCAATTTTGATGTTGCCTACCGGTTTGGGGTCTTATACTGATTATTGTGACGCCTTGAGAGTTGGCCTTGGAGCGGTGTTGATGTAGGATGGTAGGGTGATTGCCTACGCGTCCAGACAGTTGAAGATACATGAAAAGAACTACAATTTCCCTGACCTTGAGTTAGCTGCCATTATTCATGCCTTGAAGATCTGGCGTCATTATTTGTACGGTGTGCCTTGTAAGATCTATACCGGCCACCGGAGCTTTTACACTTACTCAAGAAAAATGATCTTAATATGCGTCAAAGGAGGTAGTTAGAGTTGCTGAAGGATTATGACATTACTATTCTGTATCACCCTGGCAAGGCCAATGTGGTGGCGGATGCCTTGAGTCGCCGGGCGGAGAGTTTGGGTAGTTTGGCATATTTACCAGCTTCAAAGAGGCCTATGGCGATGGATGTTCACGCCTTAGCCAGCTAGTTTATGAGATTGGATCTTTCGGAGCCTAGTCGGGTTCTAGCCTGTGTGGTTTCCCCGTCTTCCCTATTTGATCGTATCAGGGAGCGGCAATATGATGACCCTCATTTGATTGTCCTTAAGGACAAGGTTCAGCGGGGAGATGCCAGAGATGTGACTATCGGAGATAGCGGGGTATTGAGGATGCATGGACGGATTTGTGTGCCCAATGTTGATGGCCTTCGGGAGTTGATTCTAGCAGAGGCCCATAGTTCGGGGTATTCTATCCATCTGGGTGTCGCGAAGACGTATCAGGACTTGAGGAAGCACTATTGGTGGAGGCGGATGTAGAAGGATATAGTTGGTTATGTGTCTAGATGCCTCAACTGCCAGCAGGTGAAGTATGAGCACCAGCGACCGGTTGGGTTGCTTCAGCAAATAGAGATTCTGGAGTGGAAATGGGAGCGCATCACCATGGACTTTGTATCTGGACTCCCACGGACCTTGAAGAAGTTTGATGCCATTTGGGTCATTGTGGATCGGTTGACCAAGTCTGCTCATTTCATTCCTGTGTGTACCACTTATTCATCGGAGTGGTTGGCGGAGATTTATATTAGGAAGATCGTCTGTCTGCATGGTATTCCAGTTCCTATCATTTTTGACAGAGGTACTTAGTTTACATCGCGATTCTGGAGGGTAGTGCAATAGGAGTTAGGTACTCGGGTGAAGTTGAGCATAACATTTCACCCTTAGACGGACGGACAGTCCGAGTGCACTATTCAGATTCTTGAGGATATGCTCCGTGCGTGTGTGATTGAGTTTGGAGGGTCTTGGGATCATTTCTTTCCATTGGCGGAGTTTGCTTACAACAACAGTTATCAGTCCAGCATTGAGATGGTGCTGTATGAGGCTTTATATGGTAGGAGGTATAGATCTCCTGTGGGTTGGTTTGAGCCGGGTGAGGCCAGGCTATTGGGACACAGTTGGTTCAGGATGTGTTGGAGAAGGTTAAGATGATTCAGGATAGACTCCGTACAGCCCAGTCCAGACAGAAGAGTTATGCGGACAGGAAGGTTCGTGATGTTTCATATATGATTGGTGAGCGGGTTCTACTTCGGGTCTCGCCTATGAAAGGCGTCATGAGGTTTGGGAAGAAAGGAAAGTTGAGTTCGAGGTTTATTGGCCCTTTTGAGATCTTGAGGTGAGTTGGGGAGGTTGCTTACGAGCTTTCCTTACATCCCAGTTTGGCCGGAGTTCATCCGATATTTCATGTTTCGATGCTCCGAAGGTATCACGGTGATCCATCGCACGTGTTGGATTTCAGTTCAGTCCAATTGGACAAGGATCTATCCTATGTTGAGGAGCCAATGGCTATATTGGACAGGCAGATCATAAAGTTGAGGTCAAAGAACATAGCTTCAGTGAAGGTTTAGTGGCGGGGTCAGCCGACCGAGGAGGCGACATGGGAGACCGAGCAGGATATGCGCAGCAGTTACCCTCGTCTTTTCACTACTTCAGGTATGTTCTCTATGCTCTTTCGAGCACGAATGAATGTTTAAGTGTTGGAGGATGTGACGACCCGGCCGGTCGTCTTGAGAATTAATGCCCCAATCCCCTATTAACTACTTCCCCTAAGTTTATTTCTGCTAATTTTGTTTGCCGGGAAGTTCGTTGTTGAGTTTCGGAGAGTTTTGGGACACTTAGTCCTTAAATGAGAGCTTAAGTGTTGAAAAGTGATTTGTAATGGGAACAGTGTGAAGACGACCTCGGAATAGAAATCTAATGGTCCCATTAGATCCGTTAGGTGATTTCGGGGTTGGGAGCGTGTTCGGAATGTATTTTGGAAGTCCGTAGCTCATTTAGGCTTGAAATGCCAAAGTTTGAATTTTTGAAGTTTCCGGTCCGATAGTGAGTTTTTGATCCGAGGGTCGGATTGGAATTTCGGAAATTGCAGTAGCTCCGTCATGTCATTTGGGACTTGTGTGCAAAATTTTAGGTCATTCAGACGAGGTTTGGTTAGGTTTTTGATCGAAAGCGTATTTTGTTAGAATTTGAAGTTCATAGGCTTAAATCATTGTTAATTTGGGTTTCCGGTGTTGTTTAAGGCGTTTGAGGTTCCGGGGGCCTCAGAATGAATTCAAATGGTTGACGGAAGGTTTTTGAAGTTGAAGAATTGCTGAAGACTGCTGGTACCTGTCATAACCGCACATGCGGTTTGGGTTCCACAGGTACGGAGCTGCAGAAGCGGCCTGTCCATCACAAGAGAGGGATTTGATTGTTTCTTCAGTTTCCGCAGGTGCAGAAGTTTATCCGCAGAAGCGGTTACGCACCTGCGAGATAATAGTCGCAGATGCGGCCCTTGGGTTTTTGTTTGAAACCGCAAAGCGGTAAGAAATCTGCATAAGCGGAACCGCAGAAGAGGAAGTCGCATTTTTTGTGAAAGTCGCAGAAGTGGCTCGTTTTCCGCATAAGCGGGAACGCAGAAGCGGTCCCTTGTCCGCAGAAGCGGAAATGCCCGTGCAGATATAGAAATTTCGAAGGTTAGATTTCATAAGTTAGAAAAATCAAATTGAGCTCGGGGAAGGGCGAGGGTTTTGAAGAGAAGGCTATTGGGTAACGTTTCTTTAATCCCTTCTAGTTATATTTCATCATTTTGTCTTTAAATCCATCATTTAAATTCGAATTTGGGATCAAAAATTGGAAAAATTGGGTGAAACTTCATAGGCTAAACTATTGGGTTTTGAGTGGGTGTATGACCTCCGATTTGGGAGATTTTTATATGGTTAGACTCGTGAAAGTACTAGGGTTCTGAAAATGTGAAAATTATTCGATTCCGAGACATTATACTGAAGGGCATTTTGGTTATTTTACCTAATTTCGCGCCGTAGCTTTGAATTAAATAGCAAAACCAGTTGTTTGTGATGTTATTTATGATATGTAATTGAATTGAATAGATTTGAGCCATTTGAAGTCGGATACTCGTGGCAAGGGCGTGATTTCTAGTTGATTTTGAGCCGGTTCGAGGTAAGTGGCTTGTCTAACCTTGTGTGGGGTACCTTTCCCCTTAGGATTTATTATTTGGTATTTGAGTGCCTTGTACGCAAGGTGACGAGCGCGTACTTGAGCCAATTGTTGAAAATCCGATTTTTCTTACTTAAGATATTGAGATTGAGTTTTCTTTCATATTTGCTTTATTCTACTTGCCATTATAACCTGTGCTAGATTAGGAAAGCATGTTTAGTTGATTTAACTTGCCTAATTACTTAAGTTGCCTAGACTGTACTACGTGAAGCATGCTAGGCCAGTACTACTTGTTGCTTGTCTTTTGTACTTCATTTCTGTGAATCTTCTAGTTGTGATTGCGCATTTACATTGGGACTACGGATGTGGGATTCCGGTAGCTCCCCCTTGTTTGTTTACTTTGGGACTGCGGGTTTTATTCCCGATAGATGCCCCTGTACTTTTACTTTGGGACTGCGGGTCCGATTCCCGATAGATACCCCTTCACTTTTACTTTGGGAATGCGGGTTCGATTCCCGATAGATCCTCCTGCACTTTTAGTTTGGGACTGCGGGTTCGATTCCCGATAGATCCCCCTGCATATTTACTCTAGGACTGAGGGTTAGATTCCTGATAGATTCCCCCTGCATATTGATGGTTGGACTACGGGACGGTATCCCGGGAGATCCACTGGACAATTGAGAAAAGGGCTACAGGACGGTATTCTAGGAGACCCTCATTGTTATCATTGATATTGAGCTATGTTCACTCTGTGTTTACTCTGTTATTGCGTAGTTGTTATTGCCTCGTTGACCTGTCTTATCTCACTGTTGTACTCATTATTTCCGTCAGATTTTCATACTATTAATTATTATTATATTTTGCCTCAGTAGGGCCCTTACCTTCCTCGTCACTACCCAACCGAGGTTAGTCTTGGCACTTACTGAGTACCGCTGTAGTGTACTCATGCCCTTCCTGCGCATGTTTTTTTCTTGTGTAGATTATTCAGATATCTCTACTCTGGCGCACTATCCTTGAGGCGAGGAGATACACGGAGTCTTCGAGGTATATCTGCCGCTTCCGCAGACCAGGAGTCTCTATTCTGTTCCAACTTTAGTATTTAGTTTATTCCTTTTCTCTCAGTTGTTTATATATTCAGGAGTTAGAGCAGCGTACTATGTTTCTGTTAGCCTGTGGTTCCCGTGAGTTTCCGGGTTTTAGGTTGAGATTTTGACTTCTGCACTTATTATGAGTTATATATGCCGAGTGGCAGTTATATACATATGTCTTTCAGTTATTCAGTCTTAATTAGCTATTTTTTGCAAATTATGTTAAATTGTTCCGCACTGTTAGGCTTACCTAGTTGTAGGAACTAGGTGTCATCACGACATGTTCATGGAGGGTGAACGGGGGTCGTGACATGTTATGTGATGCACAACCTATCAAATGAAAGGACTTTGAGTCTTTTTTAATGTTTCAAACTGTTTATCAATTGGACATTTGTACAAAACGTTATCATTGATTTACTGAAGGTGGGTAATGCTGTGTTCTGCGACAGTGTAAATCACAAGTACCAAATGCGATTTACAAGTCACATTTGACACCTGCGACTTGCCTGGACTGATTACAAAATGCGAGTTTCAGCCATTTTTAACACATTTGGACTATGGAGCTCGGATTTGGGCGATTTCAAAGGGGGGTTTTCACGATTTCGACTTGGGTAAGTGCTTTATATCTGGAAGTGATTACATTTCATAAATCTATATCAATATTCATCGTTTATTTCAGATTTGGATGAAAGAAATTGTAGTTTTTGTAAAACTTTCCAAAAATAAAAATTTAGGATTTGAAGGTCCATTTGACATCGGAATTCGATAATTTTTGTATGGTTAAACTCGTATCGGAATGGGTTGTCGGATTTTATGAGTTTCGTCGGGTTCCGAGATGTGGGCCCTACAAGCAATTTCAAGCTAAATTCCATATTTTAATTCGGAAAATGTGTAAATTCATATGGAATTAGTTCCTACGATTCGTGTTGAGTATTTTGAATTATTATGACTAGATTTGAAGCTTCGAACGAATTCGCGAGGCAAAGGCTTGTTGGAATTTTGAATTGGTAGCAAAGCGAGGTAAGTGTTTGGTCTAATCTTAGCTTGAGGGATTAGGAGTTGTGTCCTATTTATTATGTGTTATTTGTTGAGTACGACGTATAGACATGGTGACGAGTATCTATACATTGGTGTCAAGCATGCCCGCGAGTCTTATACTTCGATTAATGTGACTCCGTTTCGTATTGTATATGCTCTATATGATAAATTCTATTGGGGAATATGATTTGTGGAAGTATTATTGTTAATTGAACATGGTAGAGTGTTGGCTCAAGTTGAGAATTTAATTTTGAACATGGTGGATCGTTGGCTCAAGTTGAGGTTTCATTGTGAAGTTAATTATCGGTACAAGTTTGGTTATAGTTGATTCCCTTGCCGGGACATATTTAATCCGTACTGTTGGTTCCCTTGCCGGGACATTATTGCTTATTATATTATTTTCCTTACCGGGATATTATTGTTATACTATCGTTCCCTTGCCGGGATGTTATTGTTTATGATATTGTCTCCCTTACCGGGATGTTATTGTTTATGATATTGTCTCCCTTGCCGGGATATGGTTGTTTCTTTATTGTTTCCTTCTCAGGATTCTTTTGTGATTAGTATTGGAAACAATATTAAATAGATCGGGTTGTACACCACAAAGATATTAATTGGATCGGGTTGCACGCCGCAACAATATTAAATGGATCGGTTGCATGCCGCAATAATATTAAATAGATCGGGTTGCACGCCACAACAATATTAAATGGTTGGATCGGGTTGCACGCCGCAACAACAATATATGATTGGGATCGGGTTGCACGCCGCAACAAGAAAGAATAAAAGTGAATTTTGATTCTTATGGTGAGGACGTCAGTAAAAGTACGAAGGATGAGGCCATGCACTTTCTGTTTGCTATGTTTAATTGTTGTTATCAATTCAAGTGTTTTAACGGTTCAAAATTTTCCCTACTGTTATTATCCTTTGTGTTGGAACCCGTATTGTTTTCAATACCTCCTCACATTTATATATAGCTTTCAATACTTCAGATTTCAATAATTTTTACATTTTAACTCAATGGATTTCTCAACTAAATTTTCCTTAAACCGTTTGAGGTTTTACTTTACTTAAAAAGGAATTTCTACTATATTTTAATTTATTGATTTCTTGTATTAAAGGTAATGATTCATTAGATATTGTATTTTAACTGAAAAAGGGTATTTTCTTTATCAAATGATTTCTAAAAATAACTTCATCTTTTCTTGTTGATATCCTAATTGAGTTGGGAGTTATACTCTACTTTATGTTAAGTGAATGAGGCTCCTTAAACATTCTTAATTGTATTGGTTATGGAACATATGAACTGAGTAATATGAGATTATTATTATGCAATGTGAGACAGAAATATGTGGGCACAAGGTGCCGGGGAAATTATTATGGCGTTATTTAAATGGCACGTGAGTTGTCCGTGCGATTGTGATATAAATATGGGCACGAGTGCCGTGAAAATGTGAAAGTGGGCTTAGATCTATTTTATTTATGATTTTGAAATGAGGTGTCACAAAGTGACCTTTACTCAAAAGGAAGTATTTTAGAGATATATTTATTGAAAAGCATATTATCTTAGAGATTATTACTTGAAGGATTCATAGGCGAAAGATTTATATTTGAAGGACTTGATTAATTGATTGTACTTGTATTTATTATTTGTTGAGAAACATTTATGATGTTCTCGTTGCCTGCTATTTATATCACTGGTTAATCATTGTTGCCCCCATTATTATCTACTTCATATTATTTTGTACGCTATATTGTACAGGTTTATTTGGTAGCCTGGTCCTAGCCTCGTCACTACTTCGCCGAGGTTAGGCTAGGCACTTACCATCACATGGGATTGGTTATGTTGATACTACACTTCTGTACATTTTTGTGTACAGATCCAGGTGGATTGATAGTTGCTGTGCGGGTCATCATGGTGGAGACTCAAGGTAAACCTGCTACAGCTTTCGCAGGTCTCGGAGTCACCTTCGTTTGTATTTACTTCCATTTGCTCCTTTGTTTCGGGGCAGTGGTATATTATTTTGTGAAAATTACTCTTAGATAGGCTTGTGACTTATACCACCGGTTTTGGAAATTGTAAATTGTTAAGAGTTATTCAGATTAAGGTTAGCAAATATACATAATATCTCAGTTAATGTTAGGCTTACCTAGTTTAGAGACTAGGTGTCATCACGACTCCTTCGGAGGAATTTTTGGGTCGTGACAGTTTCGTGTATAACTAATATGTCTCCAATGGAGACATCATTCAAGTATACCTCAAGGAGATGAAAACAAAGGACAAAATTATAGTTGGTAAAGATTGTATGGATTTGCTAGTCCTCTCCCCTACTTTGAAGTTCTAGTGGGTTAATTATTGGCAAAATGCAAAGTTTACCCATCGACGTTGCAACAAAATCCCAGTTACACATCTCTTGTTCACGAAAAACTTTTTTACACACTAAACCTTTCAAAAGTGAGTCTAAGACACACCACTTTTGTGCTTGACCAATTTTCCAGATAATGTGAAAGTCACGCCCTAATAAGGTCGTAACACGTGTCATTGACTTTAAAAAGGGAAAAATATTAGAAATTAAAATTAAAACCCATCTTCCCATTTTCTATCTTAAGAACCAATGTTTCTGCCATCTAATTATTTGTGAGAAAGTTTCTAACAACATCAAAATTCAACCACTCCATCTAAACAGCTAGCTGAAAATAATCATGCAACAAATTGAGTTCAATAACCAATAATCAACAAGACCCAGTTGAATTTTCAAGCTTTTTTCGATTCTAGAACAATGGTGGATTCTAGATTTTTTCACCAGACCTTCAATACTATTGTTAAAGCTTTTAAATCTATCACAAATAAATGCTTTTCACTATATTTGGACAATACACCAACAAAAATCGTTCAATTTCAGATCTAAACTTTTATGTTCTTTCAAAAATTCTATTTGGGGAAGAAGATTGGGGGGGGGGGGTTTCCTATGGGGAGGGGAGACAAAAAAAGAAAAAAATTATGGGCTTCACTTGCTTTTTTTGCGTGCAAACACGCAAATGCTATCTAGTCAAAAGTAGTGTGTCTTAGACATACTTTTGAAAGGTTGAGTGTAATAGGTGTCCCGTGAAGTAGAGGTGTATAACAATGATTTCATTGCAAGGTTGATGGGTAAACTATGTATTTTCCCTTAATTATTTATTAGTGTTTACCCGTAAAACGGTACAATTAAATTTATACGTAGTTTATAGACAAGTGAATTAATTTGATCATAAATAATAGATGAATAAGATAGAAATTTAATACTTAGCCTTGAGATGCAGATAAAATAGCAGAAATAGTAATTTTGGGAGTAGGGCTTCCGGGCACAATAGTAACGATATCAATAAACAAGAAGATAAAATTATATTGAGCTTTGAATAGAGTGTAGTGTATGTTTGGCCGAAAATTCATGTTCTTTAAAATGATAATAGAGCCCACTATTTATAGTTTCATCTAGGTAACAAGGTCCTAGGATCAAGCCCCTCTTTAATGTCAATTATGAAGTCCATTAAAGAATGTGTAATGACAAGCAGTGAATGACATATTCCTTGTAACCGGCCGTGTGCTTAATGCTATAGAATATTCCTCATTTAAATGCTACCGGGTGGCAGGCATTTATTTCATCTTTATGAGTATCATTTTTTCTGGTAACAGGCGGGATCGTTGCCATCAGATTCAACTATCTTCTATCTTTAGCTCCACGTGTCACTCCCTCATGCGATCATTTAATATAAACATATTTTACCCTATACAGATAGTCCCCTACTTTCTGGTGGCATAACTTTGTGTCACTGGAAAGTTGGTAGAAACACCTTCATTAGCGGAAAATTCACTGACCCCCTCTGAAAAGTTTCTAATGTCTTATTAAACGCACGTCTCTCTACATTTAATTCCCCAAACACGTGTTACTTTTGCCGGTTATCAAGGTAATTATGGCCACGATTTTAGCCGTCTATACCTTTACTTATATGCATCAACCTCCTTCATTTACACTTCATAATACTTAAAATTTTCTTAAACTTTCTTTACTCAACTCATGCTTCGTCTTTAACCTTTCTTTAACTTCCTTCTTCGAGAGAAAACCTTCCTTCTGATAAAAATGGCCACCACTTTTAGAAACCCTAGTTCTTCAAAGAACAAAGGTAAAGCTGATGATGTTGCTCCCCCTACGGTGAATACCATCATCTCAAAGAGTGTAGTTACTACCAAAGATTTTGAAGAAACGTGCCCTTCTATTCATCCTCGTACGTGTGCTGTTAGCGTATACCCTTCTTCCATCCGACCTCCAGTATCCCTGTTGTGAAGGAAGACTACAACTGTCAAGATCTGGACATTATCGCTCCGAACTTGATGGAGTGGATAACCTTACCCAATAAGGGTTTTACATATTTTTTCACGTACCCCTTCACTTTGGGAGCGTTTTCTTTGAGTGAAGAGCTTGGCTTCATCATCGTGTAGTTCTGCCTTCGCTACCAGGTGTGCTGGCAGAAGTAAGTCCTTCCATGTAGAGGATAATCGATTGTCTTCGGTGCCTGTGCCAGGAGATAGGAGAAGAGCTATCCCTAGCTCGAGTGATGAACCTCTATGCCCAAAAGATCTTCCGCGGGGGAATGATAAATTTTAGCAAGCGTGGCCACCATGCTCTTCTATCCAGCATGGATGATGACAACAACCATGGATGGATGGAACGATTCATTTCAGTCGCCACTAGTGACATTACCCCGGCCACAGTTCCAGCCTTTCCAGAACTATAGAACTGCATTTGTAAGTCTACCATTAGTTTCTCTTCCGTTAAAGATTATTCCATATCATTATTGACCCTTCTTCCTTTACTTGTTTAGCAACTCGGTGGTTTCCACCTAGGGTTGAAGGCTTGGACCAACGGGTCCAGAAAACTTTGGATGTTACTACGCCTGAAATACACACGTGGAAAGAATTGTCCTTAAATATGTGTGGAAGGCCAAAAATCATGGCAAGGAGAACTCATCTTGTTCTTACCTTTTCATATAAGGAGGTTGTTTTACCCTTGTCTCCTGTTGAATTCAAGTCTACTCGAGGGCTCAGTTGTCGTCCCCGAGGAGGATATTTTGGCTAATCGTGCTGATGCGAGAAGGCTGTTGTAGAAAGCTTTTACACAGACAGGTGTCTTCGAGCCTGCTTTTAGTACGAATGCTTTTTCTCGGAGTCCCCGACCGAAGAACAAATAACCAAACAGAATGCTCCTCTGTTGCCGGGGAAAAAATTAAGAGAGCGAAGAATGCCGCTCAAGAGTCATCTACGAAAGTTGTAGTGATGAGCCCCCTGCCCAGGCCAGCCATAGACACCGTGATTATTGACGATGATGGGGAAGCCAGCGAGGAGAGGGTTTCTCTACATAGAAGATGATGACCTTCCTTAGCTCAACAGACTGCTCAATCTATTGAGTCACCAATCGAGGACGATGCCTCGACGCTCTGGGGGAGTTTGAGATGGTAGAAAATGCTAACTTCCATTTTTGGATCCCAGTCGATGCGCCCGGTACCGTGAGGCTGAGTAGTGGGTCACTACCATCTTCGTTTGATGAGCAACCAACAACCAGCACTGCACTTGCCACAACCACTTCTCGTCCTTCAATGCCATTAGCTTCATCTCCTTCTTTTCCAACTCTTCCTTTACCACCAACAGCTGCTACATCATCTCCACCGGCCGCATCTGTCCGAGAAGAGGATGTTCCTCTCCCCCAGTCCCCAGTTCATGGGAACTTGGGGAAAAATTATGTCGCCCCCTCAGAAGATCCATAAAGGAGGAGGATCGTTACTCTATCGATCTCTACCGGATGCAATCCGTTATCCCGGCCGGTGGAACTTGCTAACAATTTAAAGCCTTAGGCTTTAGAAAAAGATAGGGAAAAGATACAAGCTCTCTCGGAGGGTGTTTTTTGAACAATTTTATGCACAACGCTGCCTCGGTATACTTTTCGTTTCCTTCATTATCTCTTCTATCTTTGATATAGTAGTATTTTCAGTTTGCCTTTATTGTTTCACAAGCCAATTTTCTTGCTTTCGAGGGCCTCCAAAGGTTGATTCGAGATAAGGAGTAACTTACCTTCGAGCGGGATAAACGTTTGGCTGAGCGGGACCAAACTACTACTCACCTCTCAAAACTAGAAGCTAAAGCTGTTAAGGTTGTTGTGTTGGAGGCTCGATTGCAGCAAAGCGAGCAAGAAGTAGAGGCCCTTATAAGAGATCGCCCCATTGAGGATTCAATTTGAAGAGGCTAGGCCCTAATTCTGAAGTCCATAATGTCATTCTTGCTGTATCCGATCGCGAGGCTGCCTCCACTAAAAGATTAAATAATTTAGAGGCGGCCTTGAACTCCAAGATTGAAGAGCTTGCTGTTGTCGGGGTGAAATATGTCCAATTGGAGGAGAAGTATAAAAAGACCATTGAGCATAATAGACTTTTCAGCTCTACTTTCTGTGATCTCGATGCTAGCCTCCGGTCTATTAGATCCCAGCGGGGAGATCTTTCTACTGAGGTTGACCAACTTAAAGAAGAACTCAAGCGCCGAGAGGCTTCCCTCATTATGAAAAAACATATGTTATGTACAGCATGAGGAGAAAAACCTTGGAAGAGGCTAAAATGGGTGTCAATGACTTTGATGCCGAAATCGCTAAAGCCCATAATCTGGAGCCAACTGCTAAAAGGGGTCTTCCAGCCAGACCTGATGCTACCGATTCTTCTTGTTCCAATTCTGAACTCTAGGGAACTGAAGAGGAACTAGAAGGCGATGATGCTGAAGATCAAAATGATGAAGGCCAAGACATCGAGCTGGCGGTGGATCTACACACTTCCCTTGGGGGCGCGGATGCTTCTCTTCCTCCGGGTTCCGAAGATACAACGGCTTAGATTTTGATTTCTTATTTTAACTTTTGCACTTGTTCCATTTGCCGCATTCATTGTAAATAAAAACACTTTTCTCCAGTATCGTATGAGTTTTCATTTCTACATACTTTTGTTTAAACATTTATGCAATTTTGATTTTTGCGTCTTTTTTCGTTTAAGTATTTTGTGCAAGTTTTACTATTTGCGTCTGATCATGCAAGGCAATGGGTGTATTCCCCCCCCCCAAAGTGTGTGTATTTTAGGCACAAGTTCTTCTAAAATCAACCATTTATCTTGAGGGTTTTCATAAGAGAGGGCCCTCTTATGTTTATGGTGCTCTTGAAGAGGACGTCTCCTGTTCATTAAGGTATTAGCATTTGAAGTACTTGTTTAACTTTCGAATGACAAAATTAATTTATTGTTCAGACAAGAAACAAGATAGAACTAAAAGGACTTTACTTTATTCCTTCCATTTTCAAAAGCACATAAGCATTCTTTGTGCTAAAAAGAAATTGCCATTTCTTGTGGCTAACTTTTACCACTTGTTTCTACGGGGTTGGTCGCTCAGTCCCCACTCCTGATGATATAACTATGCTTTTAGATTTCGTATTCCGGTCAAAGCGACAATTGTTGTTTCCGTATCTTCATATTATTCCCCCCAGTGTTCGAATGCGAAGAATGCGTGTTTGAACACTAGAAGTTTTACACCTTTGAGGATTCCACTAATGAATTACTAGATAATCTTCAGTTCGATAACAAACTTCTCTTCCCCTTATGAATTTATGCTGTCGAGCCAAAGACTATCTAACAATCCCCTAGTGGCTTGCACTTGTGAAGGGTCGAGTAGTCTTTGTTCGATAGCAAACTTAACTTCCCAGTAGGAACTTTGCTACCAAGCGAAATATTATCTAACTGCTCCAAAGTGGTTCTTCGCTTGTATGCATTAACATTAAAAGGTCTGATTGCTATTGTTGAAACTTCCTACGTAGTATGCTTTCCTTTGTTGCCTCGTTAAAAACTTTGCCAGAAAAATCCAATTGGGACAAAAACTGGACGAAGGGAAAAAGAGTGCAGCACAAACTTTCAGTATATGTGATGTTCATCAGCAATAGTATCTCTTGAGGTGTACCACATTCTAGTCTCTTGGCAACTTTTCTCCATCTTGATTCTCCAACTCGTATGATCCTTTCCCGATGACAGCTGAAACCCGGTAGGGTCCTTCCCATGTTGGACCTAGCTTCACTTCATTGAGTTCTCACGTGTTTTGAGTTACTTTCCTTAAAATCAAGTCTCCTACTTTGAAATAATGGAGGTTGGCTCTTTGATTGTGATATCTTTCTATTCTCTTCTGTTGAGCTTCCATCCTTATATGAGCCAAGTCCTTGCGTTCATCAAGCAGCTCCAAATTGACCAACATTGCTTTATTATTTGCTTCTTCATTTTCCTAGATGTATCTCAAGGTAGGCTCCCCTACCTTCACTGGGATCGGGGCTTTTTCTCCATACACAAGGGAGAAATGAGTCTCTCCCAAGCTCGATTTGGCCACTGGTCGCTACACCTATAATACACCGGGCAGCTCCTTGGGCCATCTGCATTTAGGTGCTACCAATCTCTTTTTGATACTTTGTATAATCGCTTTGTTCGTTAATTCTGCTTGACCATTTGTGTGTAGATGATAGGGAGAAGATATGATCCTTTTGATTTTCAAGTTTTAAAAGAACTTCGTGACCTTTGCGCCTATAAATTTGTGGCCCGTTGTCGCAGGCTATCTCTTTTGGTATCCCAAATCTGCAAATTATGTTCTCCTATAAGAAATTCACCACTTCACGTTCACTGATTTTATGATAAGGACCTGTTTCAACCCACTTAGAGAAATAGTTAGTTAAAATAAAAAAGAAACCTTACCTTACCAGGGGTTGGCAGCAGTGGTCCGACGATATCTATTCCCCATTTCATGAACGGCTATGAAGACAAAATTGAGTGCAATGGTTCTACTGATTGATGTACCAATGATGCGTAGTATTGACAATTATTGCATTTTTAAACAAAAGCTTTGGTGTCTTGTTCCATCCGGGGCCAATAGTATCCTGCATTTACCAATTTTAGTACTAAGGAATCCATGCCCGAAAGATCCCTTCGTGGACTTCTCGCATTATATAATTAGCTTCGGAGGCTCTCAAACATTGGGCCAGCGAGCCTTGGAAAGATTTCCTATATAATTAGCCTCCTTTGAAACTATACCGCATTGCTTTAGCGCGCAATGCCTGGGATTCCTTGGGATCTTCAGGAAACTTTCCATGCTCAAGGCAATCAATGATCTCGTTTCTCCAGTCCTAGACCAAATTAGTCGCGTTTACCTTGTAGTATCTATCTGCGTCCAGAACCGAGTGCATAAGTTGTATGACCATAACGAAGTCCGATCCTTTAATTTTTATTGATGAGCCAAGGTTCGATAATGCATCTGCTTCTGCATTTTCTTCCCTCGAGATATGCATAATTGACCACTCCCGAAACCGAGCAAGCAGAGCCTGAACCTTCACTATATATTGCTGCATGCGTTCCTCTTTGGCTTTGAAGATCCCGTAGACTTGATTTATTACCACTGAGGAATCGAATTTAATTTTTAAGACCTTGGAATCCAGTCCCCGGGCCAATTCGTGCCCTGTAATCAAAGCTTAATACTTCGCTTCATTATTAGTTAGAGGAACCGTTCTTATGGCCTGCCTTAGGATTTCACCCGAAGGTGTGGTTAATACTATGCCGAGCCCGGACCCTTTTATGTTGGAAGATCCATCCATAAATAAGGTCCAAACTCCTAATGTCGATTATGACACCATCACCACTTCTTTGGTTGCCAAAGGTAACAATCCCGAGCTGAAATCGGCCATAAAGTCAGTTAAAACTTGTAACTTAATCGCAATCCTTGGTTTATATTCTATGTCAAATTCACTTATTTCGATGGCCCATTTGGCCAACCTACCCAAAATTTCAGGTTTATTAAGGATATTCCACAGGGGAATGGTGGTCACCACAGCTATCGGGTGACATTATAAATAAGGCCTTAGCTTCCAAGTGGCAACTACGAGGGCTAAGGCCAACTTCTCCAAATGTGGGTAATGAGTTTTTGCTCCCGTTAAAATTCTACTAACGTAATAAATTGGAGATTGCGTACCTTCTTCCTCACAGACAAAAACGATGCTATCGCTACCTCCGAGACTGTTAAGTAGATGAACATTTTTTGCCTTCCTCTGGGTTCGATAATGTGACGACCCAAAGGGTCATCACTTGTCTTCTCTCCTTTCCGCATTTCTGAGGCATTGAAAACCTAACTTTTAGTTGCCTCAATTTGCGTGCGCAGTCCGGGCGCGTAGCTAAAAAGCTAAAATATGAATTCTGTGTAAAAATTGATGAATTTTGATTTTAAGATGATTAAAGTTGACTTTGGTCAACATTTTGGGTAAACGGACCCGGACCCGGACCTGTGATTAGCGGTCCCAGAGGGTCAGTAGGAAAATGTAGGACTTGGACGTATGTCCGGAATCGAATTCCGAGGTCCCAAGCCCGAAAAATGAATTTTTGTGTGAAATTATTTTTCGAAATTTATTAAGGAAATTAGAAATGAAATTTGATTAGAAGACTGTGGTATCGGGCTCGTATTTTGGTTTCGACGCCCGGTATAAGTCTTACATATGGTTTAAGCACTTTTTGTGAAATTTGGTTGAAATCGGATGTCATTTGACGTGTTTCGGACAATAAGTTCCAAATTTGAAAGTTTGTGAAGCTTGAAGGAAAATCATGTGTTTTGAGGCTTGATTCCATGTATATGATGTTATTTTGGCGATTTGATCGCACGAGTAAGTCCGTAGGATGTTTTTGAGGTTGTGTGCATATTTGGTTTGGAGCCTCGATGGCTCGGATGAGTTTTGGATAGGTGACGAGTTGCATTTTGAACCTTTGAAAATCTGGTATCTTTTAGTTCTGCAGGCTTCGCATTTGCGAAGACAGCATTCGCAAATGCAAACTCGCAATTGCGATCTTCTCTTTGCAAATGTGATCTTTCACCTGCGCAGCAATCTTCGCAAGTACGAAGAAATTCATCGCAAATGCGATGCCTGCCTATGAGCCCAGTTTTCACAAATGTGAACGATTGTCCGTAAATGCGATATTGGGCCTTCGCATCGTAAATGCGAACTTTCCAGTATTCTTCAGAGTTCGCAAATGCAAACTAGAATCTCGCAATTCCCAGACCTGCTGGGTTCGCATTTGCGAACCCATGTTCGCATTTCCCACATCTGAGGCCTGCATTTTTCATACTTAAACGAATTTTAAACCCTTTCTCTTCATTCTTTCAAAACACAAACTCCATAGGCGATTTTCCAAGAAACCTATCTTCTCCAAATCATTTGTAAGTCAATTTTTACTTAATTTCTTCAATCTTTAACATCATTAAACATGTTTTCATCTTAAGATCAAGGATTTCCATGGGTGAAAATGGAGATTTCGGGTAGAACTTAGGCTTTCTTCAAATTGGGGAGTTGGACCTCAATTTGAGGTCCGATTTAAAAACTAATCATAGACATGAACTCGTGGGGGAATGGGTAACCGGGTTTTGGTTCGTACCTCGGGTTTTGACCACGTGGGCCCGGGGCGTTTTGGGAATTTTTGAGTAAAACTTTGGGAAATTCATTTTTATGCATTCAAATTGATTCGATTAGCATTTGTTGATACATTCAAGTAATTTGTGACTAGATTCGAGCGGTTTGCTGGTGAATTCGAAGGGTAAAGCTCTACTAGAGGCTTGAGTTGAGTTTGGAGCATTTGAGGTAAATCTTTGATCTAACTTCGGCTTGAGGGAATAGGATTAGAGTATTATTTGCTAATTGCTAAATGTTGAGTACGGTGTATAGGAATGGTGACAAGTATCTATACACCGATGTCTAGCATGACCGTGAGTCCTTATTTGGGATTCGGTAGTGACTCTTCCTTGTTAATTGATGGTTTCTATATGATATGAAAAGAATGAGAAGGAAATATGATTAGTAAACTCCTTGGAGTGTTGGCTCGATTTTTGACTTGATTATAAAGTAAGAAATGAACGTAATAGAAAGAGATGTGATTATTCCCTTACCGGGACATTTTGGGTATATTGATTATCTCCCTTGCCGGAATATTTGAACATATTGTTGTTGCTCCTTTGCCGGGATTTAGCTGTTTTGTTTTGTTCTCCCTTGCCAGAATATTTAATGTTGTTTGTCTATCCCCTCGCCCCGTTTGGTTGTGATTGTTGATTGGGTGAGAAAGAGCGAATATTTGTGCACGAAGGGTCATTCCGTGCCATATTTTGATTATTAATGCAGTTTTGATTATTAATGCACGAAGGAACATTCCGTGCCATGTTTTGATTATTAATACACGAAGGAACATTCCGTGCCATATTTTAATTATTAATGCACGAAGGAACATTCCGTGCCATGTTTTGATTATTAATGCACGACGGAACATTCCGTGCCATATTTTGATTATTAATGCACGAAGGAACATTCCGTGCCATGTTTTTATTATTAATGCACGAAGGAACATTCCATGCCATGTTTTTATTATTAATGCACGAAGAAACATTCCGTGCCATGTTTTGATTATTTATGTACGAGGAACATTACGTACCCTGTTTTGATTATTTATGTACGAAGGAACATTCCGTGCCATGTTTTGATTATTAATGCACGAAGGAACATTCCGTGCCATGTTTGATTATTAATGCACGAAGGGACATTGCGTGCAATGTTTTGATTATTAATGCATGAAGGAACATTCCGTGCTATGATTCGATTATTAATGCAATNATCTTTTTGCACAGATCCAGTTGTTGGAGCAACATTTGAGTAGCAGTAGCATTCTGGGAGTGAGTTTCCAGTCCAGGGACATTCGAGGTATCCTTGCTGACATTCGCAGGCCCGGAGTCCTTTCTATTTTATTCAGTTTATTATCATTGTACCGTAGTAGACAGTTCTATGCTTCATTCGGACCTTGTATTTAGTATTCTCTAGACGTCCATGAGTATTGTGACACCAGTCTTGGGTAGAGGATTGTTAAACTTCCGCATTTATTTTAGTAAATTTTATTTGAGACTTCCGCTTTATTCGTTAAATGATTCATTATTGTTAATATTATTGATGTTTGCTATAAAAGAGGTATTGATAATTGGCTTGCCTAGCTCTTATTAGTAGGCGCCATCACGACTTCCGAGGGTGGGAAATCCGGGTCGTGACAAGTTGGTATCAGAGCACTAGGTTACATAGGTCTCACAACTCACGGACAAACTCGGTAGAGTCTGAGGGATCGGTACAGAAACGTCAGTATTTATCCCCTAGAGGATACAGAGTTAGGAAAGTTTTGCATTTGTTCTTTCTTGTCGTGCGGTTCTATTTTTCAAGTATCGATTGAATTTCTACTTTATTCCTCCACAGATGGTGAGAACACGCGCTTCTTCATCTATCGCTCAGCAGTCCGAGACCCCAGCAGCAGCCCCAATGGTGGAGCCTCAAGTTGATTTTGAGGAGAAGGTTCTCGTCCCAGTAGTTTCGGTTGGCCCAGCTCAGGTCCCAGAAGGGTTCATTGCCACCCCAGTTCTTTAGGACGCTCTATTCCGATTGGTAGGCTTCATAGAGGGTGTCATTCGAGCGGTTTTGCTTCCAGTGGTTCCGCCAGCGGTGGCAGGTCAGCCGGGTATAGTGGCTTAGGCCGGGAGTGAGATCATTTTCAGGAGGGGGCCAATGTGGGCCGTGAGTTGAGATAGCTCTGCCACAGGGAGGTAGTCATGGGTCGGATAAGAGGCCCCTCATGCAGGCAGATTCAGTGGTACCTCGTCAGGAGGTAGAGGTTCTTATGGTAGAGGCCATCCTCCCAGGCCTTTTCAGTCGGCTCTCCAGGTCACTCATGGTACTTCAGGTGGTCATTCAGGTCGACAGGGTCAGCGTCAGTTCCCTTAGCTGCAACATTCACGTAGATGTTATGAATGTGGTAAGTATGGTCACAACAGGAGGGTTTACCTGAGGTTGAGGGGTGCTCATCCGCAGCACACGAGGTCTTGCCATGCTTGTGGTGATCCGAGGCATATTTTCAGATATTGCCCTTGAGTTTATGGCAGCTTCCAGCATCAGAGTTCTCGTGCTATGATTCAGGCACCGGAGGTTCCNGCGTGCAATGTTTTGATTATTAATGCATGAAGGAACATTCCGTGCTATGATTCGATTATTAATGCAATAAAGGATATTCCGTGCCATGTTTTGATTATTACTCTCATTAACTTTGTAGTTGTACCGTTTCATTCCTTATTTATTGACCTTGTATTTTAAACTGCTACAGCCCCTACAACATGCTCCCCTCCATCTTGACTTGTTAAATTTCTGTATTCTCTCCTATTG
>MU778649.1:39667-57333 GCA_026770625.1 Nicotiana glauca
AAATATATATATATATATATATATTTGAACTGTACATGTTTGTTTTGTAGTCCAGTCTAGCCTCGTCACTACTTCGGCGGGGTTAGGCCAGGCACTTACCAGCACATGGGGTCGGTTGTGCTGATGCTACACTCTGTGCATCGTTTTGCACAGATCAAGGTGTTGGAGCAGCATTTGAGTAGCACTAGCATTCTGGGAGCGAGTTTCCAGTCCAGGGACATTCGAGGTAGCCTTGCTGACATCCGTCGGCCGGGAGTCCTTTCTATTTTATTCAGTTTGTTATCGTTGTACCATAGCAGACAACTCTATGCTTTATTCAAACCTTGTATTTAGTATTCTCTAGACGTCCGTGAGTATTGTGAAACCAGTCTTGGGTAGAGGATTTTTAAACTTCCGCTTTTCTTTTAGTAAATTTTATTTGAGACTTCCGCTTTATTCGTTAAATGCTTCATTGTTGTTAATATTTTCGATGTTTGCTATAAAAGAGGTATTGATAATTTGCTTGCCTAACTCTTATTAGTAAGCTCCATCACGACTCCTGAGGGTGGGAAATTCGGGTCGTGAAACGGCAGACTTGACAAGTACCTTTTCAAATCCCTTAAAGCCTGCTAAAATTCCAAGTCCATTCGAAGTTGTTCTTATTTTTTAGTAATGAGAAGAAATGATGGCATTTCTCTGAAGACCGGGAAATTAATCTACTCAAAGTGGCCAATCTCCCCGTGAGCCTTTGAATCTCTTTTACTCTTGATAGCTTATCTGGGATGTCTTCTATGGATTTGATTTTATCGGGTTAACCTATTCCCCTTTGTGACACCAGGAGTCACAGGAAATTGCCAGAGCTGACCCCGAACGCATACTTCTCGGGGTTAAGCTTCATGTTATGCTTCCTTAGGATGTCTATAGTTTCTGTCAAATGTTTAAGATGTTCACCTACATTCAAAGGCTTAACAAGTATTTCGTCTATATAAACTTCAATGGTTTTTCCTATATATTTTTCAAATATTTTATTTACGAGCCTATGATAAGTTGCTCCGATATTCTTTAGCCCGAAGGGCATCATCTTATAGCAATATATGCCAAAATTTGTTATGAATGAAGTTTTTTCCTAATCCTACGGGTTCATTTTAATTTGGTTGTACTAGGAGTAAGTATCGAGGAAACTCATTAACTCATGCCTGTCCGTTGCATCAATTATTTGATCAATGTTCGGAAATGGGAACAAGTCCTTTGGGAATGCCTTATTTAAGTCCTTATAGTCTACGCACATGCAAAATTTATTATTTTTCTTTGGAACTAAAACTACGTTAGCTAGCCAGTCGGGATACTTTATCTCTCAGATTGAACCAATATTAAGTAGGTGAGTTACCTCTTCTTTGACGAAATTGTTTCTGGCCTCGACAATAGGACATTTTTTCTATCTTACTGGTGGAAAGCTGGGATCGAATTTAGCTTGTGTACGACCACTTCCAGTGGGATACCTGTCATATCCGCATGCGACTCACAAAATAATCACCGTTAAATTTAAGAAATTCATACCTTAGTTTGGGGTGCAATCCTATCCCCAATTGGAATTTCCTCTCCAAGAACTTTACGAATAATGCGACTTGCTCAAGATCTTTCATTGTGGATTTTGTTGCGTCCCTATCTTCTGGTACATGGAAATACCTTGGCACCTGATAAGATTCTGACGCCTCTTCCCTCTAGTTGACTTCTCTTAATTAGGGAAAAGGCACTGTTTCCTATAATTGCTATGCCGCAAGCTCTTTCCTTTTGCTACTAGACAAAAATTGCATTCATCTCTCTCGCTTCCAGTTGGCCACCTCTTATTTGTTTAATTCCCTCGAGAGTTGAGAATTTTAGCAACTGGTGATATGTCGATAGCACAACCTTCATCTCGTGCAATCATGGTCTTCCTGGGATAATATTATAGCCTATATCACCATCCACCACCTTCAAAAGGGTCATCTTCCTTCATCACCCATTCGGCATTCGTGGGCAGCAGTATATCTCATCGGGTTGTCACACTTGCTAATTTAAACCTGGTGAGGAGTTTTGTGTCTAGAGCAAAATATTAGCCGAGCTCCCTGGATCCACCAGAACACATTTGATTTTAAAATCAAATACATTTAAGGAGATTAACAATGCGTCGTTGTGCGGTAGCAACAATCCATCTGCGTCCTCCTCCGTGAAAGTGATGTCGTCTTTAACGACTTCCCGGAGCCTCTTCCTATGAGTTACTGACACTTTCATCTTTTTCACCGCCAAGAAGGTACCCCGTTTATCTCGGTCCCCCTAAAAATCATGTTGATCGTCAGGCGCGGGGGATCTTCTCCTGCTTTTGAAGGCTTCGTGTTGTCACGATTGTGACCGTAATTGTTTTTACCCGGTCACTTAAGAATTCTCTGAGATGGCCATTTTTCAGCAGTGTCGCCACCTCTTCATGCAGATGCTGGCAGTCCCCTGTCTAGTGACCATTTGTCCTATAGTATTCGCACCACAAATTAGGATCCCTCTAGCTGGGATCAGATCTCATTGGCTTCGGGAACCATGCTTCTTTAATGTTACTCATAGCCGATACCATCTCTACTACACTAACCTTGAAGTTATATTCTGAAAGTCTGGGGTAGGAAGAATCTCGAGAACCTAACATTTTCTTGTCATGTAACGACCTGTTATTCCGGCCGTGATTAGTTCTTATATTGGTGACGAACTTGTTCGCCGATCGGAAACCTCTACCGCGTACTTCGACCCGTTCATAGGCCAAAACTGGCTCCTCGAAGACCGCCGATCTGTGTCGAAACTGTCTTTTGATTTTTCTTTATTTTTATCCTGATCCCGACCCTTAACCGACGCTAGAACACCAAGCTGATTATCCTTAATCCTTTTCTTTGACTCATACCAGTTGTGAACATCCACCCAAGTTGTCTCTTAGAACTCAAGTAAGCTTTTTTTCAACTTCCGAAAGTATCAGAACTTCTCGGATTCAGACCATTAGTGAATGCTTTAGCCGCCCATTCATCTGGAATGATCGGTATTAACATCCTTTCTTTCTGGAACCGGGTTACGAACTCACGTAGCAACTTGGGCTCTCTTTGTGAAATCCTAAATATATCGGCCTTTCAGGCCTATACCTTGCTGGCCCCGGCATGGGCCGTAATGAAAGAATCTGCGATCATCTCGAAAGCGTCTATGGAATGCTCAGGCAAAAGTGTATACCACCTCAAGGCTCTCTTTGTGAGAGTCTCCAAATTTTTTCAGCAAAACAGATTCAATTTCGTTGGGAGCTAAATCGTTCCCCTTCACTGCCATTGTGTAGGTGGTGATATGCTCCTGAGGATCTTAAGTCCCATCATATTACGACACATCTGGCATTTTAAACTGCTTCAGGATCAATCTTAGTGTCGTGCTTGGTTTGTACGGCAATTGAGTGTACTTCTTTGAGTCTGACCCTTTTAGAATTGGTGGTACACCCAGAATTTGGTCTATGCTGGTGTTCACTTCCCTCATAAACCATATGAGTTCATTTTTGAAGGGATTTCTCTTGTTGTTGTGACCAGAACCGCTTCCCCCAGCCCCATTGAATCCAACCTCGCCCCTCGGGGTGTTGTTGTCAACTCTTTTGCGTTGTTTGATTTGTGAGAGCACCGGGAGGAACTGGACCTTGGCCGTTCATGTTATTAGAAGCACCCGATGATGCCTACTTTAGTTCTGTCATAACCTTATCTTGCGTGAGATGACCTAAAATGGCCTCCTGTTGCTCCTGCAACACCCTTACCACTTCAATGACGTGCTCTTCTTCAGCATCATTAGAAGTTGCTTCTCGAACATGTCGCGGGTACCGCCTGCCGTGGACTGGTGTGGCCTCATTCCCCTCACTGCAGGTATCACTGATTGAATCCTCATACTGAGGCTGATTTCCTTGGGCCTCAAGGTTTTGTGTGTTATTAACATCGTTATCTACTATTTTCAATGATTTTTTGCTAAGAACAAATAATCTAACACGTTAGTAAAAGAGGCAAGTACCAACATAATTACACAACTATCTAAGCCCCACGGCGGGTGCCAGACTATTTACCCATAAAGTGGTATAGTGATAGACAGAGATGTTAGCAGAATAAAAAAAAGTTAATGAAGTATTATGAGTAAGATATGATACATGTATGACAACGATAGATCAAAAAGATGACGGTATTACAGAGTCTATAGTCAGGTGAAAGAAAAGACGAGAGGTGACAAGCCTTGAGGTAACAAAAGAGTATAGGTCATAAAGTCACATTCTCATTTCGAGAAATAAGTTTGTGACTCTAACGTGATTACCGGAAGAAAAAGTTAGACCCAGAGTAATAGAAATCAGTATGGATTGGTGAACAAGATAAACTAAACATGAATTATGGACTGAGTGATTTGGTAATGGTCAGTATCATTAGAATTTCAGATTGCATTTCGGCGATGATAGAATGGATGACAGAAGAATAACCTTTAAAGGTCATTCAGGAAGACGCTTCCCTAAATTAAGCAATGTGAGAAAAATTAAGCTTAAAAAAATATGTGTGTGTGCCAGTTACACTAGGTGTCTCCCTCGTGAGTAAGGAATATTGTTATCCTTGGTATAGAAGGATTACCACAAGGTGAGTAAGGATCATCAATGATGTGAAAAGACGCTAAAGGTGAAGAGGTAAAATATATATAGGTAGATCATCGTAGCTCTAAATCTTAGTACTCCCCTAAAGGGGGAATATGGAGTGATGTGGCATTAAGTCATAATTAAGTGGTTCTAGTGACTATGGAATGGTAAAGGAAGAATGCGATAAAAATGATAAAGGAATGAGATTGCACTCATTGTATTATTTGCTTCCATTGTCTTATTACCTTGTTGTTGCTATTGTTTCTCTAATGCTTAATTTGTATTGTTCTTGAGCCAAGTGTCTTTCGAAAACAACCTATCTACCTTAATAAGGTAGGGATAAGGTTTGCATACACACTAACTCTCCAGATCCCACTTGTGGGATTTCATTGGGTTTGTTGTTGTTATATTACTTTAGTTAGAAGAGTAGTTAGTGTAATTTAAGGAAATAATAAGAGTGCTAGATTAAATGCATTTAAGGATAAGTGTGAACAGTATAGACGAAGACCAAGACTTATGCCTGAAAAAATAGAATGCCTATAACTAAAGTTGCTAATTCTCATTGTACCGATCCTATCCGTTTGTTAATATTTAATACTTGGAATGTCATTAAAGATGTTATAAAAAATTTACAATAAATTTATGTCGATATGCTTGAGTTTTCTGGAGCTTATTATCCTACTATTACAAATGGTTTGGTACATACAGCTGAATTTTTTTTACACCATAATTTCAAGAAAGGAAGATATAGTTCTATGCTAGAAAAACTCAAGAAATATTTCCATCATATTTTCCCTATTTACCTAATTGGTGCTACTTTAATCCCTTACAAATGGGTACTTCTCGCCAATAATCAACGTTTTATATGCCTATATCGATATTGAACCAACTGAAATACCAGATATTGACACTTATACTTCCGATGTAAACAAATATTTACAAGCATTAAATAATTATTATGCTGACATTGTTGATGCTTCTTCTGTTGTAGATGCAAATGCAAATATTCCTTCAAGTTCGGTTTCTACATCCCCGTCTGCATCCGATGTTATGGAGGAAGATGATAGTGTTGAAGATTATGTTATTTGATCTACACCAAGTGAACATCAATAACTCAATAGAGGGAACATTGATGAACTCCAATTCTATTTGCAACAGGCAATAGAGCCCGACACAAAGAAATTTCTACCGCTAGCTTGGTGGAAGAGCAACTCAAAGCAGTTTCATGTTCTTTTGGCCATGGCTTGAGGTATGTTAAATGTGCCTATTTTAACATTTGCATCAGAGAGCGCATTTAGCCAAGCAAGGTAACAACTAGGAGATACCCATCACTCATTGGATAGCAACACTTTGGAAGTTCTAGTGTGCTTCGGAGATTGAATAAGATCAGAACAGCAAAATCAAGGACGTAAAGAAGTAGATGAACCGGAGGACCAAGAATTGAAGATATAATGGTTTATGGTACCAATTCAAATATGTCGGAAACCAAGAACCTCATGTTGACCTGGAAGAACTTACGAAAATAATGCAAAACATGTGATGTACTATTTCTCATTTTTTATAATTGTTGTAAGCTTTTAATTTGCAAGTTCAAAAATAAAAAAATGTAAACTAGAATTTGATTTGAATTATTATGCAAGGAAAGTCTTTGAAGTTTTATCCTTACATATTGATCTTATTAAATATTACCACTTAATTTTATATTTCAAATTTAAGAGTTTAAAATTTTAATTTTATGTCTTAAAATACTTATTTTTATAATTTAGTGATTTATAATTACTCAAGTATCAATTACATTGAACAAGAAATAATAAACCACTTATATATATATATATATAAACTCGAAAAATCCCAGTCCAACCACCCGAGCCCACTAACCAACCCGACCCATAATCAAAACTCGACACCATATATATATAAACTCGAAAAATCTCAGTACAACCCCCCCAGCCCACTAACCAACCCGACACCATAATCAAACAGACTATTTTTTTCTCATCCGGCCAGTCTATTAAACACTTATACTAAAAACTCAAATTTTCAATGTATATTCGCGGAACTTCTGATATCACGAGAAGTATTACATGCAACTGATGATGTTTGTTGCTAAGCAATAAGCGTAGTAGTAAAGGTGGCAAGTGGGTCGGGACCGTTAGGACCGCTAGAGGTGGGCTTGAGCCAGTCTTATGGGCCGGTTCTTACTTAGGAACAGTTAGGACCGAGCCCTTTTGGCCTGCCAAGGGACTGGGACCGGACCGATCCCTTGCCAAGGCCAACGGATATTTCATTTTTTTTTTAAGAACTAGTCGTTTGGCTTTTGAAAAAAAAGAGCAGTTGGGCTTTGAAAAATAGCCATTTAACCCTCCTAACTTAGTTTTAACTCCAATTTTTTTATAATTATACTTTTTTCCTATTTTCAACTATAAATACCCCCTCATTCTTTTATTTTTTTACAAAATCAATATCAATCTATCATAATCTCTCTCTAATTCTTGCTATTATTACTTACTTTATTTTAAAAATAGTCCAAAAATATTGAGGTTGTTACAATTTGTGAAAAATTTGTGAAGTTGGTGAATTGAAGTCTTCAACGATAATTAATTTTTAACAAGTTATTCGTCAATTCGGTAAACTCGTTCCAACACTTAAAATCTTAATATTATAGTTTTGTTTGTTTTATTTATTTGCTATTACTTAACTATTAAGATATCTTCCTTAAGAAGTATTTTTGTAAAAATAAGAATAAGGGAAAACCAAAGACTGTGAATCTAGTGGTAGTGATTTCCTCCTACCCTACCCCCAAACCAAACTCCATACCTGTCCTACACCTGCTATTTGATACCGATTATAGTTTATTACAATTTACCGAGATTAAATTTTGCCACAATATTGTGCCCAACGAACATTTATACCATGAATTAATGAATGCTCTTTATTCTAATAATTATAATATTATTGATGAAGATGATGATGAGGAAATTGATCTTGATGAAACTCAACCGGATAATGATACTCCTACTAGTCCTTATAACGACTCGGCGTCGTTTTAAGAGTATTAGCCCCGATATCCTATTTAGTACTTTCCCCGTATAATTTTATGCTTATGTGACTTGCTGGGAGGTTTTTTTTTTGGTTTCGAAGTGGTTTGGGACACTTAGTCCCTAAAATGGAAGCTTAAGTTTTAAGAATTTGACTGTAGTTAGAACTGTATGAAAACGACTTCGGAATAGAGTTTCGTCGGTTCTGTTAGCTCAGTTGGGTATTTTTAACTTAGGACCGTGTCCGTATTGTGATTTGAAGGTTTGTAGCTGAATTAGGCTTGAAATGGTGAAAGTTGAATTCGTGAAAAGTTTGACCGAGGGTGGACTTTTTTATATTAGGGTCGGATCCCTATGCCGGAAGTAGGAATAGGTCCGTAATGTCTAATATGACTTATGTACAAAATTTGAGGTCAATTGGACGTGATTTGATAGGTTTCGGCATCGGTTGTAGAAGTTTGAAGTTTCAAAGTTCATTAAGTTTGAATTGGAGCATTATTCATGTTTTTGTTGTTGTTTGATGTGATTTGATGACTCAACTAAGTTTGTATGATGTTTTAGGACTTGTTGGTAGGTTTGGTTGAGGTCCTGGGGCATCGGGTAAGTTTCAGATGGTTAACATATCAATTTGGACTTAGTGTTGTAGCTAAAGCTTAAGAAATTGTTGGTGTCTGGTTTCCTTCTACGCATCCGCGAAGGTTCTCCCGCGTTCGTGTAGAGGAAGTTTGAGTGCTAGGGATCTCGTGCATTCACGAAGCTCTGAGGTATTAGGTCTACGTGTTCGCGATAGGGACCTCGTGTTCACGTAAAGAAGCTGGTGCGTGGGGTCATGAGGCATTAGCCTACGCGTTCTCAATGAGGGTCCCACATTCGCGAAGGGTTAGGCTGTGTAAGCTCCGCAATTGCAAGAGGTCACTCGTGTTCGCAAAGGAGGATTTTTGGTTGTAGAGATTCTGATGCTTCGCGAACGCGAGGAATCTTTCGCGTTCGCGATGAAAAAAGACCTGGGCAGATATAAACATTTCAAAATCGAGGGTTTTCCATTTTCATCATGACTTGAGATAGAGAGCTTAGATGAAGGAGAGATTTTGAGGTATTTTCAAAGGCAACGATTGGGTAATGATTCTTGACTCGTTTTTTGTTATATTCCACTAATCTATCATTAATTTCATCTTCTAATTTATGATTTGGGTTGAGAAATTTGGGGTAAAAGTTAAAAAGTTCTTCAACTAAATTTCTGGGTTTTGATTGAGATTTTGACATCGGATTTGAGTAATTTTGTTACGAATGAACTCGTGGTTGAATGTGTGTTCGAATTTTGTGACTTTTACCCGATTCCAAGGCATGGGCTCGGGTCGACATTTTGGGACGAATTTCAAATTTCTTGCTAAAGTGTTGATTTCATTAATTAGAATAGTTTCTTATAGTTATATTTATGGTATGTAATTGCTTTTGTCTATATATGGGTCATTCAGAGTCGGAAAATCGAGAAAGGGCATTCATATTGATTGATTGAGCTTGGTTCGAGGTAAGTGGTTTGACTAACCTTGTGTGAAATAAATCCCCTTAGGATTTGGTACTGTTGTGAAAATTCTGTGATATGTGCGTGTTGTGTATGCGAGGTGACGAGTGCGTATAGGGCTAATTATTGTAAAATCCGATTTTTACTGAGCAGTAACCCGTTACATCTTAAATGAGTTATACCAACATGTGTCGTTATCCTGTTTAGCCTATTATCACATGTCTACATTTCTTAATTGCTTATTTGAAATATGTACAACATGATTAATTGATTTCCTACTTTTCCTTGACTTGTATTTAGTCTTAAACTGTATGGCTTTTTGTTGTAATTGTTGTTTCCATCGATTTCGAGATGTGTGTTCACTTTTGGGACTACGAGCTGATACCTCAGGAGAACCCCTATTGCATATTTACTTTTGGGACTAAGAGGTTGTCACGACCCCAAATCCGGTCATGATGGCACCCAACACACTGCTAGGCAAGCCCGAACATTTAATAACATTATCCCAATTTCTTACTCAGATTATAGATAAATAACACAGAGATATTTACTAAGTCGTTACTTTCAAGTTTATAAATAATAATAAAATATGTGAAAGTTCAATTAGAATACCACAATATAGCCCAATAGAATCCGATGTCACGAACATGAGCCTCTAATACAGAATATCCACCTATTACAAGTCTATCTAGGAAAAATGCGGAATAAAAGGATAACGATAGATAGGAGAGATCAAGGCTGCGAACGCCATGCAGCTACCTCGATACTCCCGGATACTGCTGCTCAGCTACAAAAATCCTTACTCAGCATGCGGTGTACCTGGATCTGCACGCAAGGTGAAGGGAGTAATGTGAGTACTCCGACCCAGTGAGTAATAAACATAAATAAAGGCTGAGGATAAGAAATCATGAAAAATACAAGGTAAACTATAACTGGCAGTGTAGAACATCAAATAGTGAAGCAACGAGTCAATGAAATCAGAGTACAGATACTAAGGCAGGTATAACAGATAAATAACAAATGCATGAGTGCAATGAAATGCATATGATGGTACACTCGAGTACCCACTGCAGCGTGCAACCTGAGCCATCCATTTATTTATTGTCGACGGCGCTCACTGGGTGTGTGTACAGACTCTGGAGGGGCTCCTACAGCCCAAGCGCAATATCAAGCCATCTCGTGGCATCAAATCTAGGCCCTCGGCCTCATATCAATATCAGTATAATCAACCAGGCTCTCAACCTCAATATCACTGTACTCAACCAGGCTCTCGGCCTCAATATCAATGTAATACTGTTGCGACACGCAGCCCGATCCATGCTCCGTCCAAAAACCCTCGTAAGCCCCTTGGGAATTTATAAAACAGTGGTTCTCAGCCCAAAAATATCATTTAGAAATATCATTTAAGTTTTCAAATCTTAAGAAGATGGCTGAGTTTGCAGAACAGAATTTAAAACCTTGGATTGAGATAAAATGATATGCAAAGTATGCGAAAGCAGTGATATCAATCCCTGAAGGATTCAGATAATTGGCAAGAAGCCCAAATGTAAAAATTAAATCCAAGTAAGGATGATTCTCAATTTAGTTCAAGTAGAAAACACGGTAAAAACATTTCTCGAGACGGACCAAGTCACAATCCCCAATGGTGCTCTACCACACGCCCGTTATCCGGCGTGCAAATCACCTCAATATAGCGTTACGATGTAAAATTCTGGGGTTTCAAACCCTCAGGACATCATTTACTTCAATTACTCACCTCAAGACGGCCAAATTCTAGCTCGCTATACCCTTGCCTCTCAAATTAGCCGCCTCGTGCGATGAATCTGCCCAAAATCACAACGAATATGTCGCATTATGCTAAAGAGACAATGCCCAATCGAAATCAATTGAAAAATATCAAAATTCACGAATTTGACAAAACCCGAGCCATGGGCCCACGTCTCGAAACTCAGAAATTTTTACGTCATCGGGTTCCTTATCTCGCCACGAGTCTATACATACAAAAATCTCTCAAATCGGACCACAAATGGCCCCTCAGATCCCAATTTAGAATTTCAATCTCAAGCCCTAATTTCTTACAATTTGGCTATATTTTCATGAATTTCAAGGATGATTTCACAATATAATCATGTATTTAACTCATAAAACTTACCTCCAATCGATCCCAGTTGAAACTCTCTTAAATCCCCGTCCAAAAGCTCTCAAAATGTCCAAAAATGGCGAAAGAAATGAAGTAGTTTGCGGATGAAATGTCTTTAAGTATTCTGCCCAGAATTTTTCGGAAGTACTGTTCACGTGTGCGGTTACTGTTCACGCGTGTGGATACTGTTCACGTGTGCGGTTATTGTTCACGCTGCTAAAAGAATACAGCAGCTGCCAAAGAAGTTGCAGCACTTTTCTTTTCACTAAAATGGATCTAACCCCATCATACGAACTCGAAATTCGATGATTCTTGTTCCTATGACTAAAAAATAATAGTACGAACATAGAAATTCAATCAGAACTCAATTCGGAGCTCTTTTGCCCAGTTCAATACCCTTTTTTCTCGTTAAACAATTAACTCATATTTCGTGTCAAAAACCCAATCGCGACTTGACGAAATTAGACTAAAATTTCCAGATCACTCCTACAATTCATTATTTAAATTATGGAAATCTCGAAATAAAATTTCGATAGAACTAAAAATTGACCTTTGGATCATTACATGCTTATGCTCAAATGGCAAAAATCTTCCAAAAACTCTTCCAAAACTTATCCGAGCCTCATAGGACCCCGACCAAACATGCCAACATAATTCATAACATTATTCAAACCTGTTCCGATCATCAAAACACCTCAAACAACATCAAATTACCCAAAACTCATCGAATTCAAGCTTAATTTTCTAAAAACTTCCGAAATACACTTTCAATCAAAAACCCGACCAAACCACGTCCGAATGACCTGAAATTTTGTACACATATCCCAAATCACCTAACAAAGTTACAACAACTCTTGGAATTCCATTCCGACTCTCGGATCAAAATCTCATCTATCAACCGGAATTCGCTAAAATACTAACTTCGCCAATTCAAGCCTAATTCTACACCGGACCTCCAAAATTACTTCCGATCACATTCCTAAGTCACAAATCATCCCCAGAAGCTAACCGAATCATCGGAATTCAAATTCGAGCCATCTAACACATAAGTCAACATCCAATTGACTTTTTCAAAACAAACCTTTCTTAAAGAGACTAAGTGTCTCATTTCCTACTAAAACCAATCCAAATCAACTCGTTCACACCCAACACTGATAATGAAGCATAAAGAAATAGGAAATGGGAAAAATGGGACGATAACTCACGAGATGACGAGTCGGGTCGTCACATCCTCCCTAACTTAAACAAACGCTCGTTCTCGAGCGTACCCAGAGTTGTCCTAGAAGGCAACCAAAAGCTGAATGACCTTATCAAGCATAAACCGGGGGGTGATCCCACATCACCCTATCTCACATGGGTCCGATAACACATTTTAAATAAAATCACACAATCCAGTCTAGCCTATAAATCATAGAACCACATTTCACTTTTCGCAATCATACACAAGATCAGAACCTCACACCTATATTCAGAATAAGTCTGAACCAGCTCTAATAGACCATGTTTGCAACCTCGGGTGCAATTATATGATATACCAATAACTCAAACACATGCAGCGATAACTTCCATTCACAGCAGATGCCCACAACAACCAAATATCGATAGAAATATCTTATTAGCCAGGGTCTCATTCCAACACTTTCATATACTGCCAACGGTAATTGAAACACGAAATAAACCATAATCATTGCTCAAATCAACCATTCATGAGGCCATTTCTCCTCTGGCAATTACCATAACAAATTTTTGAACCGAACCTCGATATTTACCCATCAAACATGCTGAAATCAAATCCGTTCGTATTCATTAATGACCCCAACGATCATTTCGAACCCAACACACCACTCTGGTGATATGACACATCAATACAGGCCTAAGCCATACTTTGCATAAAACGCACACCAATAAGAAACAGTCTGAACATACTCGAATCATGAAAATGACTCAACTGAGAGAGCTATACCTCAAACTCACCAGTACTTCCACAACAAAAGGCTGAGACCCTGTCTCACATCATAGAAATAGGACATACAAATTTGACCCGCAAGGTCATGTTTCCACATAGCTTTGTTGTGATGCGAGATCCTATCCAAATACTACTTCACATGAAACACCTCTAGTCACTATGCTTGAAATCGATAACCATGCTCAATTGATATTTGGAGCCAAAGAAAATCATTACACCCACGGTGAAACAAGTAACGCACACCACGCAAACCTGATAGAACATAACTGGTACGTTATTCATCGAGCAACACCCAATTGCTCATCCCGCTCGACTTCTACTATTACAACTCCTACCAGAGCCATACGATCTGGTGCCCGGAACCAAATTAATGCCGAAATAAACAACCTCGCCCGGCGACATGCCTAGCCACAAGAAACGCATCCCAAAAGTCCCTCAACACCGAAACTGAATCAATGGTAGAAACCTCTACGCTGACGTCTATCACGATGTCCCAATTAAGAAGAGCAATCCTTCCCAGTTGTCCGCTGGGTCTTAGAAATATAAACCACTCTACTAGAATATAATCCAACGCACTTCATCACTCAACCCATGGCACTTTCGGCGTAGCCCCTAGTGCAATAGTTTAAAATTACCCAAAACTAAGACAACCAGTCTGTATTCCAACATCATATCCAAAATATAACATACCAACAAATAAAGATCCACTCGAGCCTCCAAATCCTGATAGCCTCTAAACGGTGCTGATACATACGATCCACAACCACAACCTAGCTTGTCATGAGAACTCCCAGTCTCCAACTCCATATGGCACAAATCATCATACCTGATCCTAGTTTCCACCGTGCGAATACATGCACACCTTTAATACCCAATCATCTCACGATAAATACTCTAAAATTTCCATGTGCCATACAAGTAACTCGAATATCAGCAGTCAATCCATCCTTAAAGTGCCGCAATACTATTGAAGTGCCATTAACTTAATCACATTGGCCTTTTTCTGAAACATATACCCTTTACAAATCACTATGATTAGAAATACAATTTCCTTAATCATCTGAATATCATTCACCCTAATCATCTGAATCTCATTTCTCTAATTACCTAAAGTTGCCTGTACCGCCTAAGAATGTTATGAATTTCCATTCAGAACTGAACTGTAACCTTACACGTGCAAATCTCAATCCTTCACAACATATCGCATATACCATATCATCCTAAGGTAACATGAGGACTTTACCTCCCTTCCGAACCATTAATGTCTACGTACTCAACTAGTCAAGAACTTCCATTGATCCCATCTAGAAGAAAAAAATCATTACACATCCCATGCTCTGCATGACATACATAGGTCTTGTTCAAATTCTTACAATACCGACACGACGGATGAGATCTGTATAAATTCATAACACTGCCGAATCAACAATTCATTGGGTCTATACTTCTGGCAAAAACTATCACCTCATTCTGAACCAAACAATGGTCTTAGCCCCTTAATTTACTTCATATGCTCAGATTGCACTGAGCTTGAATTTAATGATCTCGTCTCACCCAGTACGAACTGCTCGGGCAATAAGCCACCCCAGACATAATTAAAAGTCGCATATGATGCCCCAATATGCCAATAGGCTACCAATTCAAACACGGTATAAAAAGAAAACAAACTCTGGAAGGAATTACCTAACTCACGCACTAATACGGGCCTTCAGAAAATAGGAAGCAAGGTATACAAAAATATAACATAAAAAACTATACTCAACATCACACTGTTACGGCGTGCAACCCGATCCAGATAACATACATATGGCGGCGTGCCACCCGATCCACACATAGATCTCATATAAAGAGATGCACATCGAGCCAAATTTGCTCATTACAATAAAATACCGAGCATCGGTCGTGAGCATGCTAAGTGCATAATAATATCTCTGAGGGACATATAGCATTATAAGCTACAAAACTCAAGCACAACTGAGGTGCGATATACAGTCTGAATTTCAAGAGCCAAGATGCTCATATAACGTCATTCCTACGCGGATTGTCAACACATAAGCAATTTCTCAAGCCGTCTCACAACTCACACGGCGCAATGCATCACTACGCGAAATATCTGACAACGAAGCATCAACCTTCCTACTCCTCCATGAGGACCGTGTTACTAAAATGCACAGATCTAGCCCGATATAGAGCCATTATTCACATTAAATCCATTCACAGACTTCAAACTGATTCTGATTACGCTGAACTAGCCTGAAAATCTCTCAAAGGTCCATAATAACTCCCACTTTTCTCATAACACACAAGAACAACCGTCATAATCGGGGTAATCCTCCCCAGTTTACAACCCAATAGGTAAAGTGCCCTCCATGCATGAATCCCCAATTTAACGATAATATTACAAACTTCATACTTGGTTTACATTTTTAATCAATAAAGTGATCACATGCCACACTTATATAATCTTCCTATGGGACACACTCCCACAACCTACCACAACAATATCTAGAGTGTACCTCCAAACCACCGGTCGCACTAACATTGAAAAGCGATCAAGAATCATTAACAAGGATGCAAAACACTTTTTACGAAACACCGATCTTAGGTGACGCTTTTCACGCCCCAACCTCGGGAGGCGCGACCGGTGCTCAATCAAGTGAACCCGACTGAGCAAGCCTTACCGAACGCTTTCTACCCCAACTCATTATAAATGCGGAACTCATGCCTTTGGTTAATTTGAATGATAATACACGGGGTATACCGCATTACTAGTTCATTTCATATCGTGATATTTTACCGTTCATAAGTTAGCTTCATGGATTCTATTAGAGTCACGGCTTAAGGAGATCACAAGTTAGGATTACAACATATACACAAAGGGGACTCCCCAAAACCCGTACACAACCCACACTAGTGTCTTTGGAGCCTCTAAAGATACAACACATAAGCGTGACTATGCCGGCAATAAGGCCCCGGCTATACCTCAAAATGAAAGAAAACTGTAATTACAAAAGATACACCATGCAGCCCATGGAAGAATACGGGGATCACCGTGACTTCGAGTAGATGAACGCTCCGCTACACACGGTCTGCACTGTCCGCTATGGGGCCACCTACAATCATGACACAAATGTAGCGCCCCCGGCAAAAGGGGCGTCAGTACATTTGAATTGTACTAGTATGTATAACTAAACATCATTTTACTAGAAAGAACTATCAAATAGGTACAAGCAATTAATACGGCAAATCAAAGAAACAATTCATATAATTCTTCATACAATTTCCACAACACCGATTAAGGCAATTCTGTCACATGTTCACCACTTTTCTCATCACCACTGCCATCTCGAGTGAAGTCCGATCACGACCTGACCGGATAGGTCACCTTATTGGAGGCATTACTTTCAATCAATATTTCATTTCCCTATACGGGATTCAACATCAGCACATTTCCACCATGTGTGCGGCATGGTGTCCGATCATGACCCGATCGGCTAGGTCACCTCATTGGAGGCATTACTCAATTCTCATTTGTCAACACCTTCAAATACTTATTCCATACATATCATAACAATTTCTGGGCACTCATGGCCACCATCATCACATCATTGTCCCTTTTTCAATATTAGTTTATAAGTTATGATCATAGACACGTATATCAAGGATATTTCAAGTTGAAGTCACAGGTAAGTGAGCACGTAGCTAGCATGAATAATCCTTTGTTTCATTGTTGGCTTATAGCCCAAGTATTTCAACNACCCAATTTCCACAACTAGAACTGATTCGCCAGCATGCCTCAAATCGGAACCAATATAGCACATAACCGTACAATCAACTAACTAATAACAAGCTCCCCAACTTGGCTCGAAGCCATAAATCACAACACACTATACTCATAATGCATATACTCCATTGTTGCCTCAATACCATAGTGAGATTAAACTCGATCCTTCATAAGCTTGTGGAAACAAAAATCATTTAGAATTTTTAACTCTTCTACAAATCTCACATTCACTCACACAACAGTTAAGCCCACTCTCTAGGCGATCCAATTTAGATTTAAACACATTTTCTTCACTTGCAATTAAGGTCTTCTAATAGATAACATAAGGATAACATAACTTTAGAACACCCCACAGGAGATGACCCACCTGCTTTGCCCCCAACTAACATTTTTGCATACCTTCCACTGCCATAAGCATTACACAGTCACTTGATCTTCTTGAGTCTATACTCATACCGCAACATGAAATTTACTTCACTCCCAACTAGGAGACATGAAAAGATTCTTCACACGCCAATAACTCGGGCTATAACTTGAATCACGATGGACTTCAAGCATCTATTAGTTCTTCCATCATTCAGCAGACCCTTCT
>MU778649.1:67852-78044 GCA_026770625.1 Nicotiana glauca
GTGAACTATTTGTGAATTCATGTAAATATTGTGCCTTATGCGTTGTTGGTTAAAACATCTGATACGATTGTGCAAGTAAATGGCAATAAACTAAGTTGTGATTGCGAATGTGTTATATGGCAAGGACTGTGGAATAAATGATAGAGAGGAATTGTAATTGGTGAAATTGAAACAACTGTGATAACATCCCTTGTGGATAGTCGTGGAAAACTATTGTTGTGATCTAAATGGTATAACGGGTTGTTGGAAAAGATGGAAATGGTATGGACAGTCACCTAAACCTTTTGTGAGTTGTATTGTTGTTGTTATTGGGAATTGTGGTTGTTGTTCTTAAAACTTGTTGTGGTTATCCTTGTAAATTATCATTGTTGTGGTATTGTTTTGTGAATTGTGATTGCTCGGTGGGATCGGGTTGCACGCCGCAACACGAAGTAATAAGGTGTGGGTTGTGGTGATAAGGGTGGCTGAGGTAATAAGGGTGGCCGAGATAATAAGGGTGGAAAGTGATCGATATCACTATTGAAATGAAATATGAGAACGTTGTGAAATTGAAAATGTGGAAATGATGATGGGGAAAGGAGAGTTTGTTAACTTGTTTACCTTGATTGTTTTCCTTGTGTGTACACAATTGTTGCTTCCTTCTATTGTTTATTACTTGTGTATGGCTTGAGGTTATTCAGGGTAAGGTTTGTTATACATACCAGTACAATTCAAATGTACCGACGTCCCTTTTGTCGGGGGCGCTACATTCGTGTTATGATTGTAGATGGACCCGCAGCAGGTACTCCAGCCCACCGATCGTAGCTCCCCCTTTGTCTTCCATCAACTTTTTGGTGAGCCCCACTCCTCTCGGGGCCCTGCGTGGCTCAGGCCGCTTGTGTCCGGAGTTTTTATTTTGACTTTGTGTAAGGTATAGCCGGAGCCTTGTTACCGGCAAATACTGTATTATCCTGTTGTACTTTTAGAGGCTCCGTAGACAGTAAATGTGGGTTGCAAACTTATGTACATATGTGTTTTGTATATTGGGCGATGAAAGTTGTAAACCTCATTAAGTGACTATGTGTGTTTTATAAAAATGGTGTTTTAATTATAAGTGACTATTTCCTTTGAGTAATGGATATTGGAAAATACGGGGTACGCGTGGGATAGGAAAGGTACCCAAGTCCGCTCGGTTGGGGCTACCCGGTCAGGCGCCGGTCATGTCCCTCGAATTTGGGGCGTGACACCAGCTTCCGCATCTGCGGACCGCTAACCGTAGGAGCAGTTCCGCTTCTGCAGAAATTTCACCGCATCTGCGGTTGCTGAGGAAAATCCGAATTTTGCTTATGCAGCCCTCTACGCCGCTTCTGCGGCTTCGCATCTGCGGTTCCCAGACCGAAGATGCAAAAATACCAGAAGAACAGCTGCTGCATAACTTCAACTCCAAAATTTCCTCTGTTATCCATCTGAATTCATCCCGAGGCCCCTGGGACCTTGACCAAAGGCACCAATAACACCTAATACCTCATTCAAACTTGTATCAATCCTTAAACCACCTAAAACAACGTTGGAAACTTGAATTAATCAAGGATTTAAGCCTAAGAACTTCAAATTCTTTCAAAATACGCTTTCGATAAAAAACCTAACCAAATCACGTCCGAATGACCTGAAATTTTTGCACACACATCCCAAATGACATGACGGAGCTACCGAAACTTTTGGAATTCCATTCTGACCCTCGTATCAAAATATCACTATCGGATCGGAACTTCAAAATTCCAACTTTCGGCATTTCAAGCCTAAATTAGCTACGGACCTCCAAAACACATTCCGAACACGCTCCCAACCCCGAAATTACCTAACGAAGCTAACGAAACCATTGGATTTCTATTCCTAGGCCGTCTTCACACTGTTCTGACTACGGTCAGTTTTCCAACACTTAAGCTCTCATTTAGGGACTCAGTGTCCCAAAACTCTCCAAAACTCAAAACCGAACATCCCGGCAAACCAAAATAGCATAAATAAACTTGGGGAAAGCAGTTAATAGGGGATCGGGGCGTAAATTCCAAAAATGATCGACTGGATCGTTACATCCTCCCACACTTAAACATTCGTTCGTTCTCGAACGAGCACAAATATATACCTGAAGTAGTAAAAAGGTGAGGGTACTGGCTGCGCATATCCTGCTCGGTCTCCCAGGTCGCCTCCTCGATCGGCTGACCCCGCCACTGAACCTTTAGGGACGCAATGTCCTTTGACCTCAGCTTCCTGACCTGCCCGTCCAATATTGCCACTGGCTCCTCAACATAGGATAGATCCTTCTCCAACTGGACTGAGCTGAAATCCAACACGTGCGACAGATCACCGTGCTACCTCCAGAGCATCGAAACATGAAATATCGGATTAACCCCCCCGAGGCTGGGAGGCAAGGCAAGCTCATAAGCAACCTTCCCAACTCGCCTCAATATCTCAAAAAGGCCAATAAACCTCGGACTCAGCTTCCCTTTCTTCCCAAATCTCACAACGCCCTTCATAGGCGACACCCGAAGCAGAACCCGCTCTCCAACCATATAGGAAACATCACGAACCTTCCGGTCCACATAACTCTTCTATGCGGATTGGGTTGTATGGAGTGTATCCCGAATCACCTTGACTCTCTCCAAAGCATCCTGAACCAAATCTGTGCCTAACAATCTAGCCTCACCTGGCTCAAACCAACCCACCGGAGATCTACATCACCTACCATATAAGACCTCGTACGGTGCCATCTGAATGCTTGACTGATAGCTGTTGTTGTAGGCAAACTCCGCCAATGGCAAGAACTGATCCCAAGAACCTCCAAACTCAATCACTCACGCATGGAGCATATCCTCAAGAATCTGAATAGTGCGCTCGGACTGCCCGTCCGTCTGAGGGTGAAATTCTATGCTCAACTCCACCCGAGTACCCAACTCCTGATGTACGGCTCTCCAGAACCACGATGTGAACTGAGTACCTCTGTCTGAAATAATGGAAACTGGAATACCATTCAGACGGACAATCTCCCGAATATAAATCTCCGCCAACCACTCCGAGGGATAGGTAGAACACACAAGGATAAAATGCGCGGAGTTGTTTAGCCGATCCACAATAACCCAAATGGCATCGAACTTCTTCAAAGTCCGTGGGAGTTCAGATACGAAATCCATGGTGATCCGCTCCCACTTTCACTGCGGAATCTGTATCTGCTAAAGCAATCCACCTGGTCTCTAGTGCTCATACTTCACCTGCTGAAAATTAAGGCACCGAGCTACAAACCTAACTATATCCTTCTTCATCCACCTCTACCAGTAGTGCTACCTTAAATCCTGATACATCTTTGCGGCACCCGGATGAATGGAATACCGCAAACTGTGGGCCTCATCTAGAATCAACTCTCGAAGTACATCGACATTGGGTACACAAACTCGACTATGCATCCTCAATACTCCATTGTCACCAATGGTCACATCTCGAGCATTGCCATGCAACACCTTGTCCTTGAGTACAAGCAAATGAGGGTCATCATACTGCTGCTCCCTGATATGATCAAACAAGGAAGATCGAGAGACCACACAAGCTAGAACCCGGCTGGGCTCCGAAAGATCCAATCTCACAAACTGGCTGGCTAGGGCCCGAACATACATCGCCATAGGCCTCTCTACTGCTGGTAAATAAGCCAAACTCCCCAAACTCTCTGCCCGGTAGCTCAAAGCATCAGACACCACATTGGCTTTGCCCGGGTGGTACAAGATAGTGATGTCATAATCCTTTAGCAACTCTAGCCATCTCCTCTGATGCAAATTAAGATCCTTCTGCTTGAACAGATGCTGCAAACTCTGGTGATCAGTATATATCTCACAGGGCACACCATACAAGTAATTACGCCAAATCTTCAAGGCATGAACAATGGAAGCTAACTCAAAATCATGGACATGATAATTCTTCTCGTGTATCTTCAACTGTCTGGATGCGTAGGCAATCACCCTACTGTCCTGCATCAATACCGCTCCAAGGCCAACTCTCGAGGCATTACAACAAACAGTATAAGACTCTGAACCTGTAGGAAATATCAAAATTGGGGCTGTAGTCAGGGCTGTCTTGAGCTTCTGAAAGCTCGCCTCACACTCCTCTTTCTACTGAAAAGGAGCACCCTTCTGGGTCAATCTAGTCATAGGGGTTGCAATCGAAGAAAACCCCTACGCAAATTGACACTAGTAACCCACCAAGCCAAGGAAACTGCGAATCTCTATAGCTGAGGATGGTCTGGGCCAACTCTGAACTACCTCTATCTTCTTCGGATCCACCCGAATGCCATCACTCAACACCACGTGACCCAAGAATGCCACAAAATCCAACCAAAACTCACATTTTGAAAACTTTGCATATAATCTTTTTTCCCTCAGAGTCTGAAGCACTGTCTTCAGGTGCTGCTCATGATCTTCCCGACTCCGGGAATACACCAGAATATCATCAACAAAGACGATGACAAAAGAGTCAAGATATGGCCGGAACACGCTGTGCATCAGATGCATGAAGATATGGCCGGAACACACCCGTCATTTTTGGAGTAAGGGCTTGCTCTCTCAAGAGGAATCCGTCCCACTCTTTATTTCTGTGATCCAAGGTAAGATTTTTGGAGTATTTTGAGTTGATTACTACTCTTAAACACTTATATTGACATGGATTGATTTTGAAAATCCATTGAATTCCATTCAAATCCTTGAATTTATCAAGAACACCACAAGTGGGGATTTTTAAAATTCTTACTACAAGAGGTATGTCTATCATCTCCAACTACTCTATGGTGATTATTTATGTATGATAGATACATTAGAACTCATGGGATGCATTGGTTGTAGAGATTGTGAAATGAGTTAATTAAGAAGGTTGATGGTTGAGTATGAATGAATGGTCATATATATATATGTTGTTGGAAGTTATAAATTGCTTAGGAATGATGGTAGGGTGAATTATTGGTTAATAGTGATAATTGGATGAACCAACACTATAGTTATGAGGTGTAAATATCTATACCTACAAGGTATTTGATAATATGCCTAAATGGCATAAGTTATGAAATTTATTACTAATATTGGCCCTATTGGATGTTGTATTGTAGATTGAAGTTGCTTAATTGTATTGGATCCTTATAGTGCGATTAAGGGGCGAATTTGAGGTATGTATGGCTAACTTTAACTTTTGTAAAATCACCTTGTTTGGAGTACGAGAAATTGGTGCGTGTTATTTATGTGAACTATGTGTGAGTTTTGGTTGTTTCACTGATGTTAAGGCAAGATGGCCTATTTCATGAATTCTTGTGATTAATATGTCTTGAACGTTATTGGTTAAGTTTTCCCAATATAATGGTGTAAGTAATTGGCAATAAACCAAATGTGATTGTGAAAGTGTTATGTGGTAAGAGCTGAGAAACAAATGATGGGAGGAAATCGTAAATGATGCAATTGGAACAACTGTGATAATAACATATTTGGCTTGTTGTGGGTAATTATTGTGGTGACTTAAATTGCATATGAGTTGTTGAATATGATGGAAATGTTATTGATGGCTACAAAAATTCTTGTGAATTATTGTGGTTGCTCTTTGAGAATTATTTTTGTTGTTCTGTGTGAATTGTTGTTGTTGTGATGTTTGCGAATTGTTACTTGTTCGGTGGGATCGAGCTGCGTGCTGCAACACGAAGTAATAAGGTGTGGGTTGTGGTGATAAGGGTGGCCGAGGTAATAAGGGTGGAAAAGTGATTGAAATCACTATTGAAATGAAATTATGAAAAAGATTATGAAATCATTGATGTGAAAATATTGAAGGGGAAAAAGGAGAGATTGTAAACTTGTTTGGCTTGATTGTACCTTTCATGTATATTTGATTGTTGATTCTATTACTGATCATTACTTGTGTATGGTTTGAGTTTACTCAGGCTAAAGTTTGTTCACACATACCAGTACAATTCAAATATACTGACGTCCCTTTTGTCGGGGGCGCTACATTCGTGTTATGATTGTAGGTGGTTCTATAGCAGGTAATTCAGCCCATCGACAGTAGTGCCTCTTCTCCATCCCATCAGTTGCATTGGTGAGCCCCACTTCCTCTTGGGGTCATGTGTGGTTCATGCCCACTTCTTTTGTGTTTATTGTGTATTGTAAGGTATAGCCGGGTCCTTGTCGCTGACAAATATTGGGGTTGAATTCCTAGTATTCATAGAGGCTCCGTAGACACAATGTGGGTGGTGTATAAAAGTATTTTGGGTAGTAACTGTACGGTTTGAAATCGTGGTCCACATTGGTAAATGTTGTATGTATTTTTACAAGTACTTGGTATCAATGTTGGAAATGATAAAAAAGTAGAAATGAACTCAAGTTGTAAGTTTATGCTTAAGTCTTAAATTGCTATTTCAAAAGAATAATGTATATTGGAATCACGGGGTAACGCGTGGGATAGGAAAGGCAATTCCAGGTCCGCTTGACTGGGGACCTCCGGTTGAGCGCCGGTCGTGTCCCTCAGTTTTGGGGTGTGACAAACTTGGTATCAGAGCTTAAGGTTTTAAAGTGTCCTAGGATGTCTCAAAGCTGTGCCTAGTAGAGTCCTTCTTATCGGTGTATTGTCGACCACATCTATAAGTTGGAGGCTACATGGACATTTAGGAATATTACCCTTCTTCAACACTCCAAATCGTGCGATAAAGCTTGACTATAAGATTGTTTTCTAACTCGTGCGTTGAGATTCAAGGTAAGTTTAAATGCTCTTTCGTTTATTTCAAGTAATGTTGTCATATGTCATGAACAATGGGCAAAGACATGGATATTAAGGAGATGGCATATGATGGTATGGATATATAGTATAAGTACATACTACCATAAGTATACTTTATTTGAGAAAAGTGTTAAAAGTGATTACCCACCCAAAGAGGCATTCATTTGATAAATGAGACGTAAGCTTGAATAGCACACGTGGATAGTGCGAGAAGTATGTAAATCATCCTAAATTATGAAAGAATATTGGTTATATAAGCACGTGATATATGAGAGAATGACCAAGAGATTAATGATGAGAGTGTAAGTCTCTTACATGAGGTAAGAAGTTATGAAATGAAACTCAATTGAACCCAAGATGAGAAGACCCTTGTACTACGAACTTTATAAGGACCCAGAAATGTACGAAGTTGTATTACACTCATAAAGGATATTGACATGAGAAATTGGAATCCAGACCTGTGTGGCTGGATAAGAGTAGAGAACCTATGAGATTAATACTATGGTGACTTAAATCTCCCTAATAGTCAAATATATATATATATGAGGGGTAGATATATGAGGCATATGTCCATAAAGTTGCTAAATTCAAGACTTGTGTCAAAATCCACGACATTCGCCCCAAGTGGGGGAGGAAGGGCCGTCGTGAGGCCACTTAAATACAATGAAACAAGAGTGAGACCATGTAGCTATGATGTTTGAATATTTTGTTGAAGACATGCATGGTCTAGAAAATAGATAATGGGTAACAAGACTCTCTGAAAAGATATGCTAATGATAGACAACTAGTACCCCAAGAAGGTGGAAGGTTAAGGAAGGTAAATTCTTCACACATGAAAATGTGAATGATAGAGTCAACGATCCTAGAAAATAAGAGTATGTTTGTAAAGGGATTTTATACTTGTAAGAAGGTCGGGAGCAATGGAACCCAAGGAAGTACCATAGGTCAAATGTGAAAGATTGCGAGTTTTTAGAATAGGCTAGATTTGCGATTTAACCAAAGTTCCAGGATATTAAGAAAGGCAGAACGAGTGGGAGAAATAAATGTGATGCTACAATAACCCAAAAGGGTACTTGGGCTTGATGGAGAGCCTCTAAATAATCTTACAAACAGATAAGTGTTAAGTGATATGCGGACAAACACACTTTCCCACGGATATCCTAATAAGAGTTAAGAGGTGAGTCAGATAAAATACCTAAGGTAAAAGACCACGTAACATATGGAAGAGTGCATGGATATTCACTAGCTAGGAATAATGAGGCGAGAAGAAATGGGGAGAAAAACTTTAAATTGAGATGGTCATGGTTGTCATAAAATATCTTGCATCAGAATGGTGGATTCGCTTAGAGCACAAGTGTTAATAAAAGTTATAAGGGACTAACCGCAATGCAACTGACTTGGGTGATACTAAATATAAACTAAAGGATATAGAGATAGTTCATGTCTACATACAATGGGAAGTGAGAATACCGGTGGTGAAGTTGTGGTATTATAAACTGATTAAACCAGGAATAATAATATTACAAGTTCACGGGAGGCAGACAAATGCGTGGAACAATAAGGCTATTAACTATGCACTATCCGCAAAATGGAATGGCAATGAAAGTTTCAATTAGAAAGAAAAGATGGTACTAGCATATTGTCCAGGCCAAAGGGTGATCAATAAGGGAAAGACAACACAATCTACCCAAAGGGCAAATGAAAGGTTCGGAATAGATTGAAAGAGTATGAACACTTGTTACGGACCAGGCATGTTTAGCATGGTAATTCCTAAGCCGCAATATCAGGGAACTCTATTGGTAGCTACAATATGGGGAATGAGGTGAGTTACTCATCGAGGATAGAATCAGGTGGACTAAGTCTTACATTTAAGAGTAAAACCAAAAGTCGTTGTTGAAGAATTGAGGAGGATCTTAAGTTTCAGAGAATGCCCTTCTCGGGCCAATGACCCTTCCTAAATTATATACATACAAAGGGTGTTGATATGTGTTTTGGGCAGTGTTTAACCATAAATAGGGATTGTGAGAATATTCACATAGGAAGTAGTGCAGTTTCTTAAATTCTATAAGGCACATATGGGGAGAAGAGGTTGGATAAGAAAAGTCGGAGCACAATATTACCTTATATTTGATGCAATGTCGTGTAGGATGGTGTTATCAAGGTATGTGTGCAAGTTAGCAGGTGTTATTCATTTGAGACAGAAGGTCATATGAGAAAACTCGTTTAGTGATATCTTTTGTTGAGAATTTGGAAGAGTTAGTAGCAATTATTCACATGAGATTGTAACCATATCAGGAAAATTATAGTAGAACTCAATTTGTGGGAGATCTTATGTAAGAGGAATATAATAAAGATGTTCCACTAATGATGCAACATGTTAAGGTGATAGTTTATGCCTCCAGGCAACTCAAGAATCAAGGAAAAAAAATTACTTAGAAATTGCAGCAATGGTATTTGCATTAAAGATTTGGCACCGTTGTTGGTATAGGGCCCATGTTGATATATTCACGGACCATAAGAGCCTTCAATACAATTTCAAAATGAAGGAATTTAATTTGAGAAAGAGAATATAGTTGGAGTTACTCAAAGGTTACGACATCGATATTCTATATCACCCATAAAAATCCAATGTTGTGGCGGACTTTGTGGCAAAATGTACGAAATGTCGGCAAGTGAAGGCCAAACATTAAAGGCCTAGAGGTTTGTTACGAAGAATAGAAATTTCAATGTGGAAATAGGAAATGATCATTATGGATTTTTTTGGTAGGATTACTGCGCACTAGTTCGACTCAATTTGGGTAATTGTAGATCGACTCACAAAATTAGCTCACTTTTTTCCATCTCCTCCAACTTTTCTAGTAAAACTTTTACTGACCTTTTGCTAACATGGATTCTTTCACTACTTTCTTTGGAAACACTTGTCTTTTCTCCGATGGAGGCCTAAGGAAAAACAAGAACAACGAAGCCGATTCCGATTCAAAACCTCCCACTGTAAGCACCATCATACCGCAACATCTCAGTACTGCTAACGACTTTCAAGAGAAAACAACTTCTGCATCTTCACAGACTTAGCTCGTTAGTAGGTATCTTACCTCAATTTGCCCTTCCAGTACCTCTACTGTGAAGGGGACTGCAACTGCAAAAATTTTGAAATCCTTGCCCTCAATTTGATAGAGTGGGTTACCTTCACTAAGGAGGGTTTTACGTATGTCTATACATACTCTTTTACCTTGGTTCCGTTCACCTTGGGGACGAATGAAGGGCTCGACCCCATAATTTTGGAGTTTCGCCACGAGTCTTCTTAGCACAAGTAGTATCATCGATATGGCAGATGGTAGCTTGCCTTCACCAATTGAGAACGAAGACCGGGAAAGCCCTAACCCTTGCACACATGATGAATCTTTACTCTCCCAAAGTTTTTTCG
>MU778649.1:83215-96973 GCA_026770625.1 Nicotiana glauca
GAGAGAGGGTGGAGTAATAAATTTTAGCAAAGGTGGACACCGCGCTCTTCTCAGTAACGTGGATGATTATAACGATTGTGGGTGGATGAAACAATTCATCCTTATTTCTACTAGGGACATCATCCACGCAACAAATCCGTCTTTTCCTAAGTCGTGTAATCGCATTGGGTAAGTTATCGATTATTCATTTCCTTCATTCGTGAAAAAATAGTTTTCGTTGTTGTTGATCTTCTCATTTCTTTGTTCCAGCAACCACATGGGAGCCACCATAGGTTCAAGGTATGGACTAATGGGTTCGGAAAATTCTAGAAATCATGACACCAGAATTCTGCCAGTGGAAGGATATGGACACTAAATATGGGTGGAAGGCAAAAAATAGTGGGAAATCAAGTCCTTTTTCATTTTATCTTTGTGTGATCACATGTAATTTCATGAAAAGCCTGCTAACTCTATTTTTTGCTTGATACAGGACTTCTGCAGTGCTCTATCATTTGCCTCAAAATTGATATTTTAGAGGACCCCGAGGAGGCTAGAAGTTGCCCGAAGCAGAGATTACAGCTCTGCTTTCACCGAGAGTGAATCCTCTCGGATTCCCTAGCTCGAGAACAAGCAACCAAAACGATGATGCTCTTCCTTGACTAGGACTTAAAATAAGAAGATAAATAAAGCAACAACCGAGCTGACTGCAACGGTCCTCGTCAATAAAGGGAAAACCAGTGTTGAAGAGGCACCCCTTTAAAGGAGAAAAGGATCTTCACCAGCTCAACCAGATGCTCAACCGGGAGAGCTTCAAAGCCCAATGTCGGAGGAAGTTGACGTACTTTTGGATGAGGTGACCTTGATCGAGAATGCTAATTCTCGTTGATCGGTCCCCTTTGTTGCCTCCATTCCAGGGGGTTCATACCCTGGGCCTCTTCTACCTCCGAGCACTGAGCCAATAACAGTCAACACTTCCTTTGGTAACCCCGCTTCTTCACCTTCTACACCAATGGGATCGACACTAGCTGCACTTTTGCCGTCAGCAAAAATTGCAACTTCTCCACCGGTATAGTTTGAGAAAGAGCAGAGTGTTTCTCCTCATCGGTCCCCCACCATGAAAATTTGGGGCACAATTATTTAACCCCTTCCCGAGATCCTCGAGAGAAGAGAAATGCTATTTTTTTATTTTGAAAAGGGTGCTATCTTTTGTCCAAGTCGGTGAAGCTTGCAAATTACCTGAAGTATTAGGCTTCGGAGAAATATTGGAAAAAATACACTCCCTTTCTGGGGAGTGCCTGATAAATAATGCAATGCACAACACAACGTAGCTACCATACTAGTTTCCTCGTATCTACTTTTATATTCACCTGTTTTAGTAGAAATCCTAACTTTGATAATCTTTTTTGGAGGCCAACTTTATTGCTTCTAAAGGAATACAAAGGTTGATTCTTGACAAGCAAGGACTCGCTTCCGAGCAGGATCAACTTTTGGCCGAGAGGAACCAACTTGTTGCGCGTCTCTCGATATTGGATGCAAAAGCTGCTGAGATGGGCGAGCTCGAGGCCCAGTTGCAGTAGAGTGAGCAAGATAAATGGCCCACGGTCAAGAAATTGCTCAATTGCACGAAAATCTTCAAGAGGCCAAGGCTAAGTGGGCCGATTTGCATGACGATGTACTTGCTGCTGCCGAGCATGAGTCTGCATTGGAGGATCAAATAAATAATTTAAAGAAAGAGCTGAACTCCAAAACTGAGAAAGCCATGCTGCCAAGGAGAAGAGGACCAAGATGGAAGAGAGGTTTAAGATAATCATGGCGCAAAATCGGATCCACTTATCTACAACTAATGATCTTGATTCTCGCCTTGGTGCTATGAGACTCGAAAGGGACAGCTGATAACTGGGGATTATGATGCATTTTACACTCCTTCTTGCTTAAGTTTCGATTAGAAATACGGACAAAATAGTCTCAAAGGCTCAGAAGTTGTGCTTGATTACAGGTTTGGTCAACAAAGTGACAAGGTGCCAAAAACAAGCTCAAAAAGTAGTGAAACTTGCACAAGTACCAAGACAAGATCAAGCTCAGTCAAACAGGGCCAATGCAGCTGCACACCATTCTGTACGGTCCGCAAAGCCAAGGTTCAGAGAGGTTGCTTTTCAGGCCACAAGGCAATGCAGTTGCAAAGGGTTTTGTGCGGTCTGCATTGGGTTCATTACAGTCGCACTCGATTTCGTGCAGTCCGCAAAGCCAAGGTTCAAAGAGGTGGCATTTTGGAGGAACTGGCCAATATGGTCCGCGGTCCTTTTTATACAGACCGCAATAGAAGCCACCGCGGCCACACTCGACTTTGTGCGGTCCGCAAAGCCCAACTTCAGAGAGCAGAATAATCAAGCCAAGAGCCTTAGTGCGGCCGCACTCAATTTTTTGCGGTCCGCACTAGCCCCGCAGGGGTATTTTTGTCCAAAATTTTCAGCCTAGTATAAATAGATTATTTTCCCATTTTTAGGTCATCAAATAGTTTTGGACGTACAGCTGCGCTCGTGAACTCAATTGTTTTACCATTTTGAGTAATTTTAGCTTAATTCACCATTGAATCTTCAAGTTTTATTTAGCAATTAATTATTATGAGCTTTTCTTCATCTATTTCTTTGTTTTCTTCTCTAATAATGAGTAGCTAGACCCGTTAGCTAGGGTTGTAGCTCAACCCTAGTGTGGGTAATTGATGAGGCTTGTGTTTTGATGCTTGATTGTCTATGGGTGTTTGATATTTGGGCTAATTTAGGGTTTTAATGTTGAATTAGTGGTTGCAAATACTAGTTTATGCCTAGTAGACTTTGGCTCTCTTGAGAAAGAGAGCCTAAGTCCATGAAATTGGTCCAATAAGGAATTGGGGTGTACTCAAGAGATTGATATCCCCAATTAAAGGGTTAAACCTAGAGATAGTAATACCCGACTTGAACCTTGATTGCTTGCAAAAATTTTCATACCCAATTGGTCTTAAGAAAGTCAATTCGGGCAAAATCACTCGAACTACCGAGAGGTATAGAGTGAGTAGAATCATGCAATGGTTATATCATACTCCCCAATTGTGATAATCTAGCTTTAGACTCAAGAATCCAGCAATTGGTCACCTAGGAGAAAGTCACTACCCTAGTGCCTTTTATCTATTTGAACAACTTGTAATAGTTTAATCTTAGCTTTATTTGGTCTAATTTAGCATTGTATTATTTATTAAAATTAAATTCAAAGCCAAAAATGTTTAGAAGTGTAATTAGGAACAAATACACAACTCCACTTTAGATAGAAACTCAACTCTAATATCTAGATCCCTGTGGAAATCGATCCCAACCTTATCGGGTAAAAGTTGTTTCGGCCTCTCTTGCTACTCAATAGTAGTATAGGGTTGGCTTAGATCATTTTTTGGCATCGTTTCCGGGGAGCTAATGGTTTTGGCTATCTATCTAAATAGTTTTGTATATTGTTCTTCTTTCCTTCTGTGTTACTAATTTGTTTGAGTCACAACTTCAAGTACAAAATGGCAGAGAATGTCAATGACCCTCTTGGAAATATGATTGCGGGGGAGGAGTTAGATGATGTCGGAAATGATGAGGATCCTCTTGTACCTCAAGTACAATATAGAGGCCACCGGGCCAATGCTAATTCCAATGACAATATTCTAGACCCTCCTCCGCCACCTCCAAGAGTGGCTCCTCGAGTGCTTCCAAACCAAGGCTATGCAAGTGCAATTGTCCCACCCCGGATCCGGGTAGGCAATTTTCAAATTACCAATGTGATGCTGACATTGCTGGAGCAACGTGGGTATTTCACGAGCGCTGCTAATCAAAATGCTTACAAATACCTCAAGGAGTTCGTGGATACTTGTTGGGGGAGAAAGCAAACAAATGTGTCCGAGGATGCACTTCGATTGAGACTCTTCCCATTTTCACTTAGAGGGAAGTCATTGGATTGGCTTGAGCGACTTCCCAACCATTCTATCACTACTTGGGACGAGTTGGCAGACAAGTTTATTGCAAAAAATTTCTCACTGGGGCATATGGCAGCATTGAGAGATGAGATCTTGGCTTTCAAGTAGGAGCCCACTGAACCTTTACATGAGATTTGGCAGCACTATAGAACAATGGTAAAGGAATGCCCCAACAATGATATGACTAAGGTGATAATCCAACAGACTTTCTACCAGGGCATTAACACAACAAATCAGTGCATAGTGAACCAACTTGATGGGGGCAAATTCATGAAGTTGTCTTATGATGAGGCTTGTGACATTCTTGATGAGATGGCTGACACTTCTTCTGCTTGGCAAAGTAGCGCCAATGTGCCCTAGGGTGAATATACGGTCACTCATTTGCACAAGGAGTTACATGATCATGGGCAGGCTATAGGTGAGTTGACAACTACGATAAACCAACTACCAAAGGCACAGTTGCAACAAGTTCAAAATCCTCGCCAAATAAATGCTATGGAGAGTGTCAACATGCTATTCAACAAAAGAAGAAAAAGAGGTCAACAGAACCAAGGGAATTTGGAGCAATTTGACAATGATTGTGGTGGATTTCAAGATGATGGTTATGATGTACAAAATGAAGAGGTGCAATATGTGAATAATTATCAAGGCCAAAGGGGCAATTCTTCCAACCAACAACAATGGAGACCCCAAGGCAATTGGGGCAATTAACAACAACAAGGCAATGGTAATTGGGGGAACAAAAATCAAAACTCCAACTGGGGCAATCAGAACAACAATCAAAACAATCAGGGTAATTGGAATGGTAACAAAAACAATTGGGGTGGTAACAACAATCAAGGTGGATGGAATATTGGAAACCAAGGAAATCGGGGGAAAGGCTTTCAAAGGGCCAATGTACCAACAATCGAACAATCTGCCTCCATTTCCATCCCAAGGTCCTAGTTATTCTAACAATGATATGGGGAGAATTGAAATGATGTTCGAACAAATCATGAAGAAGAATGCGGATTCTGATGCTCAATTGTCTTCCCAAAATACTTCAATTTGGAATTTGGAGGTTAAGTTGGGCCAAATCTCTCAGTTCTTGAATACTCGCCCTAAGGGTGCTCTACCAAGTGATACAGTAGTGAACCTGAAGGGTGAGAACAATAATGTTATGGCGGTAACTACAAGGAATGGACGAGGCGGTAATGTGAATGCCTCCAAAAAAATCAAATTTTGAGTGATGATGTTGAGTTGCAAGATGATGAAGTTCCTTTGGTGATTGAAAATGTGATAGATGAGAATGTGAATGAAGAAGTGAGAATTGATATTCAAGATGTCGATATGGAAAATCAAAATGACATGAACCCGTCTAGGGAACATGTAATAGACATGTCAGAGCCAGTTGTGCCTAAAGCCAAAGCTCCTTTGCCATGGCCACCTCCATCTTATCCTCAAAGGCTCACGAAGTAGAAAAATGAAAATCAGTTTTAAAAGTTCATTGACATGATGAAGAGCTTATCCATTAATGCGCCTTTGGTGGAGCTCTTAAACAAATGCCGGGCTATGACAAATTCATGAAGGACTTGGTGACAAAGAAACGGTCCATGGATTATGAAAATATAAAGATGACTCACCAAGTTAGTGCAATAGTGCATTTAATGGCCCCGAAGCTTGAAGATCCCGGTGCTTTCACCATTCTTTGCACCATTGGGAATGCGGACATTGCTAAGGCTCTATATGATTTGGGGGCTAGTATCAACTTGATGCCCTACTCAGTTTTCAAAACTTTGGGTATTGGGCAACCAAGGCTAACTTCCATGAGATTGCAAATGGCAGTAGAACGATGAAGAGACCATTGGGTATTATTGATGATGTGATTATCCGGGTGGACATATATATCTTGCCAGCTAATTTTGTGATCTTGGATTGTGAGGTGGATTATGAAGTTCCTATCATATTGGAGAGACCTTTCCTTGCTACTGGAATGCCTTGGTTGATGTGGAAGCAGGGGAACTCACCTTCCGGGTAGGTGATGAAAAAGTGGTCTTTTATGTGTGCAAATTAGTGAAGCAGCCCAACAGTTCCGAGGTGTGTTGTTTTATGGACCTTGTCACGGCAGTGATAGTTGATGATACCAGTGCAATGATCAATGTGGAGGACCCTCTGGAGGCCGTATTGTTTAATCTTGATGTCAATTTTATGAGCCTAGGAAACTATCTTTGGACCTTTAAATAGGAAGACTCCACCAACAAAACCTTTAATTGAGGAACCTCCGGTGTTGGAGTTGAAACCATTTCCTCCACACCTCGAGCATGAGTTCTTAGGCCCTAGTTCTACTTTTCCAGTTATTCTTTCCTCTTGTCTTACTAACATGAAGGTTGATGCCATATTGGCAGTGCTTCAAAAGCGGAAAAAGACAATTGGATGGACTTTAGCTGATATTCGGGGGATAAGCCCCGCATTATGTATGCATAAGATTATTCTGGAAGATGATGCAAAGCCCTCCTTTAAACATCAAAGGAGGTTGAACGAGGCAATGCAAGAAGTTGTAAAAAGGGAGGTGATCAAGTGGTTGGATGTCGGGGTCGTGTACCCCATCTCTTATAGCTCTTGGACTTTACCGGTGCAATGTGTACAGAAGAAGGATTGCATGATCGTGGTTGCAAATTCATAAAATGAGTTGATTCCTACTAGAACCATCACCGGTTAGAGGGTATGCATGGACTACCGCAAGTTAAATAAAGTGACCTGCAAGGATCACTTTTTACTGCTTTTCTTGATCAGATGTTAGATCGACTTGCTGGGCGAGCCTTCTACTATTTCTTGGATGGGTATTCTGGGTATAACCAAATTTTGATTGCTCCTAATGATCAGTAGAAGACCACATTCACTTGTACATATGGCACATTTTCCTTTTCTAAGATGCCTTTTGGGTTGTGTAATGCTCCGACTACATTTCAGCGGTGTATGATGGCCATATATACTGATGTGGTGGAAGAAATTTTGGAGGTGTTCATGGATGACTTTAGTGTTGTAGGTGATTCATTTGATGAGTGCTTGAATAATCTTGATAAAGTGTTGGCCCTTTGTGAGGAAACCAATCTTGTTCTCAATTGGGAGAAATGACACTTCATGGTGGGAGAGGGCATAGTTCTTGGGCATAAAATTTCAAAGCATGGTATTAAGGTAGACAAAGCAAAAATTAATGTTATTTTAAGGCTACCTTCCCCTACCTTTGTCAAGGGAGTTAGAAGTTTTCCTAGGCATGCTGGGTTCTACCAGAGATTTGTCAAAGACTTATCGAAGGTAGTGAACCCCCTAACCAAGTTATTGGAAAAAGATGTCAAGTTCGTGTTCGATGAAAAATGTATGCAAGCCTTTCAACTTATCAAGCATAAGTTGACCACCACTCCTATCATTACCGCACCTAATTGGAGCTTGCCCTTTGAGCTCATGTGTGATGCGATGTTGCGATTGGGGCGGCTTTGGGTCAAAGAGTGAACAAAATGTTTCATTTGGTGTACTATGCGAGCAAGACAATGAATGATGCTCAAGTGTACTACACGGTGATCGAGAAAGAACTTTTGGCTATTGTGTTTGCAATGGAGAAAATTCAGCCGTATCTCATGGGTGCCAATGTCATAATTCATATCGATCATGCCGCACTCCGGTACTTGATGACAAAGAAGGATTCCAAAGCTAGACTGATGCGATGGTTCTTGTTACTTCAAGAGTTTGATTTGGAGATTGTGGATCGGAAAGGTAGTGAAAACCAAGTGGCGGACCACTTGCCCCTCTTGGAGGAGAAGGGGAGGCCTCGTGATGGCCTAGAGATCAATAATTCATTTTCCGACGAACAAATCCTTTCGGTATCGGTGAATGGTATGCCATGGTTTGCGGATGTTGCTAATTTCCTTGTGACTGGTATAATCACGTGTGAGCTCTCTTCTAACCAAAGGAAGAAGCTCAAACGTGATAGTTTGGATTTCTATTAGGTTGAGCCGTACTTGTTCAAGATTTTCACGAATGGTGTGATCCAAAGGTATGTCCCGGAGGAAGAGCAATTGAGTATCTTGGAGGCTTGTCATTCCTCTCCCTATGGTGGCCATCATGGCGGGGCGATGACGGCTTCCAAAGTTCTTAGTTGTCGATTTTATTGGCCAACTTTGTACAAAGATGCAAGCAAACTTGTGAAGAGGTGTGACGAATATCAAAGAGCGGGTGGAATTTCGAAGAAACATGAGATGCCTCTCAATACCATTCTTGAGGTTGATATTTTTGATGTATAGGGCATTGATTTTATGGGCTCATTTATTAGCTCATGTGGGAACAAATACATTCTTGTGGTGGTTGACTATGTTTCAAAGTGGGTTGAAGCCGTGGCTTTTCCCAACAATGAGGCCCAGAGTGTTGTTGCATTTCTCCAGAAGAGCATTTTTACAAGATTTGGAACTCCTCGTGCAATCATAAGTGATGTGGGGTCTCATTTTTGCAATAGAGCTTTTGACACTTTGCTTGCAAAGTATGGTGTCAATCACAAAATTTCTACTCCCTATCATCCTCAAGCAAGTGTCCAAGTGGAAGTCTCAAACAGGGAAATCAAGAATATATTATCAAAGACGGTCAATGCAAATAGGACCAATTGGTCGAAGAAGTTGGATGATGATCTATGGGCTTATAGGACTGCTTACAAGACTCCGATTGGTATGTCTCTATATCGGTTGGTGTTTGGGAAAGCTTTCCATCTACCGGTTGAGTTAGAGCACAAGGCCATGTAGGCTTTGAGGAAGTTAAATCTTGAATGGGATATGGCAGCAAATCTTCATGTGGAGCAGCTTAATGAACTTGATGAATTCTGATTCCATGCCTACTCCAGTTTGTCCTTGTACAAGGACAAGATGAAGTACCTTCATGATAAATATGCTCGTAGTAAGAAGTTCAAAGTTGGTGATTTAGTTCTCTTGTTCAACTCTCGGTTACTTCTATTTTTGGAAAAGCTTAAGTCAAAATGGAATGGACCTTTTGAATTGGTGTTTGTGACCCCGTTTGGTGCACTTGATTTAAAGAACAAAAATGGGGAAGTTTTCAAAGTGAATGGGCATAAGGTCAAGTACTACTTGGGAAAAATTGATGACAGCCACGTGGTGGCACTTTATCACCTAGAAAAATCCAATGTTGTGGCGGACTTTGTGGCAAAATGTATGAAATGTCGGCAAGTGAAGGCCGAACATTAAAGGCCTAGAGGATTGTTACGAAGAATAGAAATTTCAATGTGGAAATGGGAAATGATCATTATGGATTTTTTTGGTAGGATTACCGCGCACTACATATAAGTTCGACTCAATTTGGGTAATTGTAGATCGACTCACAAAATTAGCTCACTTTTTTCCAGTCAAGTCCACCAATACTGCAGAACAGTATGCTCAGTTATATATCAAGGAAGTAGTCAGACTTCACAGCACTCCAGTTTCTACTATCTCGGATCGAGGGGCTTAGTTCACAGCACACTTTTGGAGGAAATTTCAGCAAGGTTTGGGTACTCAAGTAAATCTCAATACGACTTTCCATCCGCAGACTGACGGTCAGGTAGAGCGGACTATTCAGACGCTTGAAGATATGTTGCGAGCTTGTGTTCTAGCTTTCAAAGGTAGTTGGGATGACCATTTTCTGCTTGTTGAGTTTGCTTACAATAACAGCTTTTACGCTAGTATTCAGATGGCCTCATTTGAGGAATTGTATGAGAGGAGGTGTATATCTCCGATTGGGTGGTTCGAGGTTGGTGAAGCAGAACTGTTAGGGGCAGATCTCATGCACCAGGCTATGGAAAACGTTAAAATCATTCAGGAGAGGATAAAAACTACTCAGAGTCACCAGAAATCCTATACGGACATACGTCGTAGAGAATTGGAATTCCAAGTAGATGATTGGGTATTCTTGAGGGTATCTCCTATGAAGGGAGTCATGCAATTTGGGAAGAAAGGAAAATTGAGCCCAAGGTATGTCGGGCCATATCGGATCGCTCAAAGGATATGACAGGTGGCTTATAAGTTGGAATTTCCCCTTGAGATGTCATTACTACACCCGGTGTTCCATGTGTCTATGTTGAAGAAACTGGTTGGATATCCATCCGCCATCGTGACTACTGAGACTATTGAGGTGAGTGAAGACTTATCTTATGAAGAGGTTCCAGTTGCTATTCCTGATAGGCAAGTCCAAAAATTGAGGAACAAGGAAATTACTTTAGTTAAAGTATTGTGGCGAAGTCAACAAGTCGAGGAAGCCATGAGGGAAGCGGAAAAAGAAATGAAAGAGGAATATCCCCATCTATTCGAACAAGTCTAGTAGTTGCGAAAGATTGTCTTCAAGCAATTTGAGTGTTCAGATTTGTGCAAAGGCACCCCATTTTCCCGAAATTGCCTTATTGTTGTAACTTCCCAATGTGTTCTAGATTGCAAATGTTGTTGCTATTTGGGTAATGATGACATCGATATTCCATATCACCCAGAAAAATCCAATGTTGTGGCGGACTTTGTGGCAAAATGTACGAAATATCGGCAAGTGAAGGCCGAACATTAAAGGCCCAGAGGATTGTTAAGAAGAATAGAAATTTCAATGTGGAAATGGGAAATGATCACTATGGATTTTTTTTGGTAGGATTACCGCGCACTACACATAAGTTCGACTTAATTTGGGTAATTGTAGATCGACTCACAAAATTAGCTCACTTTTTTCCAGTTAAGTCCACCAATACTGCAGAACAGTATGCTCAGTTATACATCAAGGAAGTAGTCAGACTTCACAGCACTCCAGTTTCTACTATCTCGGATCGAGGGGATCAGTTCACAGCACACTTTTGGAGGAAATTTTAGCAAGGTTTGGGTACTCAAGTAAATCTCAATACGACTTTCCATCCGCAGACTGACAGTCAGGCAGAGCGGACTATTCAGACGCTTGAAGATATGTTACGAGCTTGTGTTCTAGCTTTCAAAGGCAGTTGGGATGACTATTTTCCGCTTGTTGAGTTTTCTTACAATAACAGCTTTTACACTAGTATTCAGATGGCCTCATTTGAGGCATTGTATGGGAGGAGGTGTAGATCTCCGATTGGGTGGTTCGAGGTTGGTGAAGCAGAACTGTTAGGGCCAGATCTCGTGCACCAGGCTATGGAAAATATTACAATCATTCAGGAGAGGATAAAAACTACTCAGAGTCACTAGAAATCCTATACGGACATACGTCGCAGAGAATTGGAATTCCAAGTAGATGATTGGGTATTCTTGAGGGTATCTCCTATGAAGGGAGTCATGCAATTTGGGAAGAAAGTAAAATTGAGCCCAAGGTATGTCGGGCCATATCTGATCGCTCAAAGGATATGACAGGTGGCTTATATGCTGGAATTGCCCCTTGAGATGTCATTAGTGCACCCGGTGTTCCATATGTCTATGTTGAAAAAACTGGTTGGATATCCATCCGCCATCGTGATTACTGAGACTATTGAGGTGAGTGAAGACTTATCGTATGAAGTGGTTCCAGTTGCTATTCCTGATAGGCAAGTCCGAAAATTGAGGAACAAGGAAATTACTTTAGTTAAAGTATTGTGGCGAAGTCAACAAGTCGAGGAAGCCACGTGGGAAGCGGAAAAAGAAATGAAAGAGGAATATCCCCATCTATTCGAACAAGTCTAGTAGTTGCGAATGATTGTCTTCAAGCAATTTGAGGTAGTATTCAGATTTGTGCAAAGGCAACCCATTTTCCCGAAATTGCCTTATTGTTGTAACTTACCAATGTGTTCTAGATTGCAAATGTTGTTTCTATTTGGGTAATGTGCAACTCTTGAAGTAAATGAAAATTTTGTAAAACTTATGTGGTAGGTAAATGATTAATTATAGTGTAGATTGCCAATGGTTAATTGAAGCATTTCTGGCATGTTAAAGTGATTGGATTGTATGGGGCTCATTGAAGTGACCCAGTTGTATGCAAGTAAATGGCATTGGTTGAACTATGTGAAATTTGTGGCGTAAAGATAATGAACTACGTGTAAGTTGTTTAAAGTGTATAAATATGTACAGGTTATTGAGGTAATGAATTGTATACCAGTTGTAGGGATAACAGAAACTGTATAATGGTGTTTGGAAATATGTTTCAGAGTCTCTCTGACAGGTAGATAGGCCTAATTACAAAGGAAACTCTGCCGAAATTTCTGAAGAATTTGGGAGTTAGTCAAAATTTGGTAGTTAAAGATGTGTGAGAAAAGAGATAATTTAAGCTAAGTATCTGCGGATTGGCTCCACTTCTCATTCGAGGACGAATGATCCTAAGCTAGAGAGAATGTAAAGCCTCGGAAAATTTTTGCTAAGTAATTTAAGATTTCGAGGTGCCAAGGTAGGCTAATCATTTTATTTTGTGTGAAAAAGAGGATTAATGATACAATGGATATCCATTGGATATGGTAATAAGTGTATAAGTCTTATTATAAGTGAATTGGGGTCTAAGGAGAGGCCTAAGTCTAAGCCAAGTTGGAAATTTTCATATTAGACGAAAGTTGTAAATGAGTGCGCACAAGACCTCAATTTGGACAATCATATATCCAGTTATATAAGGATTTGTATGATGCAAAACCTATAAAATTAAATCTCTTTGAGTCTAGTTTCCAACGCAACAAACCATTCGTCATTTGGAGCTGTATACAGAAAATTATGACCATTTTACTCGGCATGTGTCACTACAGCGACCACTAGCGCGAAGACGCGCATTTTGCGAAGTATTCTGCCTCCCACGCGCGAACATACGCATGAAATCACGCGCGAACACGCTGGTAGGAGACCTTTAAATACCCCAAGACCGGGTCTAGAGAGTTCCCAAGTCATTTTTGGAGCAAGGGCTTGCTCTCTCAAGAGGAATCCGTCCCACTCTTCATTTCTATGATCCATGGTAAGATTTTTGGAGTATTTTGAGTTGATTACTACTCTTAAACACTTATATCAACATGGATTGATCTTGAAAATCCATAGATTTCCATTCAAATCTGTGAATTTATCAAGAACACCACAAGTGGGAATTCTTAAAATTCTTACTACAAGAGGTATGTCTATCATCTCCAACTACTCTATGGTGATTATTTATGTATGATAGATATATTAGAACTCATGGGATGATGATTGAAAGCAATAAGTGCCTAACCTAGGTTGTGTTGGTTGTAGAGATTGTGAAATGAGTTAATTAAGAAGGTTGATGGTTGGGTATGAATGAATGGTCATATATATATGTTGTTGGAAGTTATAAATTGGTTAGGAATGATGGTAGGGTGAATTGTTGGTTAATGGTGATAGTTGGACGAACCAACACTATAGTTATGAGGTGTAAATATCTATACCTACAAGGTGTTTGATAATATGCCTGAATGGCATAAGTTATGGAATTTATTACTAATATTGGCCCTATTGGATGTTGTATTGTAGATTGAAGTTTCTTAATTGTATTGGATCCTTATAGTGTCATTAAGGGGCGAATTTGATGTATGTATGGCTAACTTTAACTTTTGTAAAGTCACCTTGTTTGGAGTACAAGAAATTGGTACGTGTTATTTATGTGAACTATGTGTGAATTTTGGTTGTTTCACTGGTGTTAAGGCAAGATGGCCTATTTCATGAATTCTTGTGATTAATATGTCTTGAACGTTGTTGGTCAAGTTTTCCCAATATAATAGTGTAAGTAATTGACAATAAACCAAATGTGATTGTGAAAGTGTTATGTGGTAAGAGCTGAGAAACAAATGATGGGAGGAAATCATAAATGATGCAATTGGAACA
>MU778649.1:97824-108465 GCA_026770625.1 Nicotiana glauca
ATTTGATTGTTGATTCTATTACTGATCGTTACTTGTGTATGGTTTGAGTTTACTTAGGGTAAAGTTAGTTCATACATACCAGTGCAATTCAAATGTACTGACGTCCCTTTTGCCGGGGGCGCTACATTTGTGTTATGATTGTAGATGGTTCTATAGCAGGTAATTCAGCCCATTGTTAGTAGTGCCTCCTCTGCATCCCATCAGTTGCATTGGTGAGCCCCACTTCCTCTTGGGGTCTTGTGTGGTTCATGCCACCTTCTTTTGAGTTTATTGTGTATTGTAAGGTATAGCCTGGGCCTTGTCGCCGGCAAGTATTGGTTGAGTTCCTAGTATTCATAGAGGCTTCGTGGACACAATGTGGGTGGTGTATAAAAGTATTTTGGGTAGTAATTGTACGGTTCGGAATCGTGGTCCACATTGGTAAATGTTTTATGTATTTTTGCAAGTACTTGGTATCAAATGTTGGAAATGATAAAAAAGTAGAAATGAACTCAAATTGTAAGTTTATGCTAAAGTCTTAAATTGCTATTTCAAAAGAATAATGTAGATTGGAATCACGGGGTAACGCGTGGGATAGGAAAGGCAATTCTAGGTCCGCTTGACTGGGGTCCTCCGACAGAGCGCCGGTCGTATCCCTCGGTTTTGGGGCGTGACACCGATGGAGTGGCAGCTGGTGCTGGAACCATAGCCTGAGAGCTTTGTGAGGCGTGTTGTGGCTGAGAGGTCTGCGAAGGTGCACCCCTCCAAAGTCTGGGGCAATCTCTCACCATGTGGTGTGTGTCACCACACTCAAAACAAGCTCTGGGAGGATGTGGCGGTTGTGACTGGCTCAGGCTAGGTCTGCTGGACTGTCCACTGGAAGCACCCCGTGTAGGAGGCGTACTAGAGACTAGAGGTGCATAATAAGGCTCCTGAGGACTAGGTGGAGCTGGAATATCACTGGCTGCTGGAAGAGCTGAATGAACGGGGCGACCCATATGACCCCTACCATGACGACCTGCAGCTGGGGCACGGGCACCAGAAAAATGGCCCGACTCTTGAGACCTCTTGGCCTCCCTCTCCTCCCTGTCCCTAGCATGCATACCCTCAATCCTCCTAGCAATGCTTACCGCCTGCTGATAAGACACATATGTCTCTAACTCACGAGCCATGATAGGCCCGATGCTGGGAATAAGCCCCTCAATGAACCGACGAATCTTCTCGCGGACCGTGGAAACCAAAGCTGGGGCATGTCTAGCCAAGTCAATGTAGCGGACGGCATACTCTGAGACATTCATAGCACCCTGGCGCAGCCGCTCAAACTCCGCGCGCCATGCGTCCCTAAGACTCTAGGGAACATACTCCCTCGTGAACATGTCTAAAAACTGAGCCCAAGACAAGGAAGCTGCCTCGTCCGGACTGTCTAACTCATAAGCACGCCACCATTGATAGGTGGCACCTCGGAGCTGAAAGGTAGTGAAGGAAACCCCACTCGACCCTGATATGCCCATAGTACGTAGAATACGGTAGCACTCCTCTATAAATCCCAAGGCATCCTCTGATGCTAACCCACTGAATACCGGAGGATCATATTTCTTGAACCTCTCAAGTCTCTGCTGCTCATCCTCTAAAGCCGCTGTCCTATCCTCAGGTTGAACTGGTACTGCAGGCGACACAAGTATAACCTATCGGGCCTGCTCAATATGCACTCACTGCTCAGGAGTGTGGGCGGCAAGAATTTGTGCTCCTCCCCTGGCCTGGGATGTGGCTACAGCAAGAGGAAGCAACCCTGCCTGAGCCAGAGTGGTGTACATACTCATAAACTATGCCAAAGTCTTCTGGAGTGCTAGAGTAGTAGTGGCAGATGTATCGGGGGTATGGACTCCGGCTGGTGCTGCTGGTGGTGCCTCGGCGGCAGCTCGTGCGGGTGCTCTGGCTGCACCACGAGCGCGTCCTCGGCTTCTACCCCGGCACCAGCCTCTGACGGCTGCAGTACGAAGCGCGGGTGCCTGATCCTCTCGGGTAGCGCGTGTCTTTACCACCTGTGAGAGAATATAAACACAGAAGTTTAGTTGTGATATCAAGAATCTCGCACGACAAGGAAATCAAATGAAGTGGAATTGTTCCTAGCAGTTACATAGCCCCTCGTAGATAAGTACAGATGTCTCTGTACCGATCAGCGAGACTCTAATAAACTGGTCTATGTTTCGTGACTCCTATGAACCTAGAGATATGATACCAACTTGTCACGACCCCAGTTCACCCATCGTGAACATGTCATGATGGCGCCTAGTCTCTACCACTAGGTAAGCCTAAAAATACGAAAAACAAAATAACTTGCGGAAAATAATAATTCAAACACTGAACCACTAGAAGAAAATGGTGTATAGATGCCACTTGGCATAAACAACTCAATAACGGGGAAGTTTACAATATCATCCCAAAACCTAGAAACTCACGGGAACACAAGCTAACAGAATATAGTTCACTGCTTTAACTCCAAAATGTCTAAAACAACAGTAAGAAAGGAAGGCTAACTGCTAAAGCTAGAATAAGATATAGACTCCTTGGTCTGCGGATACGGCAGATATACCTCAAAGTCTCTGCTAGATCTCTCCGCCTCGAGGGTGATACGCCTGGGTGGAGGTACCTGGATCTGCACATGAAAAACATGCGCAGAAAGTGCATGAGTACACCACAGTAGTACTTAGTAAGTGACAAGCCTAACCTCGTTTGGGTAGTGACGAGGAAGGTCAGGGCCCTACTGAGGTTAAATAAGATACAGGTTAACAGTGTGAAATGACAGTGTAATTAAATAACACATGATACAAAGGACAACAACGACTATTTCAAAGACAAACAAAAACACAGTAAAAGAACATAACTCAACTCCGAGATAACAACCAGGGATCTCCCAAGATACCATCCTGTCGTCCCCAGATATAAATATCACGTCCAGTGGTTCTCCGCGGGTGCAGTCCCGTAGTCCAACTCATAAAGTGCAGGGGGATCTCCCGAAATACAATTCCGTAATCCCAAAGTAAACATGCAGGGGAACTCCCGGGATACCGTCCCGTAGTCCCAAAATAAAGTACATGGGGATCTCCTGGAATACCGTTCTGTAGTCCCAAAGTAAATACACAGCAGCAATAAAATTCCACCCAATCAATTTCATATCAAAGTGAAGCAGGTAATCCTAACCTAGCATGGTTCACGTAGTACAATTAAGGTAGTTAAGACAGATAAAACAACTTAGTCAAGTATACATGCTTCTCTAAGCTACAGCAGGTTGAAATATCCAAGCAGTGTAAGCAAGGGAAGGAGGAACACAATTCAAGGAAATTTTTAAGGGGAAAAAACCCGAATTTCCAACAATTAGCACAAGTGAGCGCTCTTCACTTCACGCACGATACATTTTAATTACCACGAAATCAATCCTAAAGGGAAAAGTCCCCCACACAAGGTTAGACATGCCACTTACCTCGAACCGGCTCCAAAATCAACTCGAAACCACACGTTTGCCATGAGTATCCGACTCTAAATGGCCCAAATTTATTCAATTCAATTACATATCATAAATAACATCTCAAGAAACTGATTCTACAATTTAATCAAAGCTAATACGCGACATTATGTAAAATGACGAAAATGCCCCTCAGGCCAACGTCTCGGAATCGGGTGAAATTTATATTTTCTGAAACCCAGTACTCTCACGAGTCTATACATAACAAGAATACTGAAATCGGAGTCCAAATTATCCTTCAAATCCTCACTTAAAGGTCTAAGGACTTTTCCCCCAATTTCCACCAAATTTCCTAAATCAAATGATGAAATTAACTAAAGATTGATGGAATATAACTAGAAAGGTTAAAGAATCGTTACCTAATGATTTCCTCTTCAAATCCCTCTCAAAATCGCCCTCTCCCGAGCTCCAATTCGATTTTTCTAACTTTTAAAACTAAACCCTCGAAATCAATATTTCTGACTAGTGATTTCCGCATCTGCGGTCAAGGGACCTCTTCTGCGGACCATTTGTCGCATCTGCGGCTTTCATTAAAATACCAGCTTCCGCATCTGCGGACCTCTAACCGCAGGAGCGGTTCCGCTTCTGCGGAAATTTCACCGCATCTGCGGTTACTGAGGAATATCCCAATTTCGCTTATGCGGCCCTCTACGCCGCTTCTGCGGCTCCGCATCTGCGGTTCCCAGACCGCAGATGCGAAAATACCAGAAGAACAGCTGTTGCATAACTTCAACTCTAAAATTTCCTCTGTTAGCCATTCGAATTCATCCCGAGGCCCCCGGGACCTTGACCAAAGGCACCAATAATACCTAATACCTCATTCAAACTTGTATCAATCCTTAAACCACCTAAAACAACGTTGGAAACTCGAATTAATCAAAGATTTAAGCCTAAGAACTTCAAATTCTTTCAAAATATACTTTCGATCAAAAACCTAACCAAAACATGTGCGAATGAACTAAAATTTTGCACACATCCTAAATGACATGACGGAGCTACTTCAACTTCCGAAATTCCATTCTGAACCTCGGATCAAAATCTCACTATCGGACTGGAACTTTAAAATTCCAAATTTTGGCATTTCAAGACTAAAGTAATACGGACCTCCAAAATACATTCTGAACACGCTCCCAACCCCGAAATCACCTAGCAAAGCTAACGGAACCATCGGATTTCCATTCTGAGGTCGTCTTCACACTGTTCTGACTACAGTCAGTTTTCCAACACGTAAGCTCTCATTTAGGGACTAAGTGTCCCAAAACTCTCTGAAACTCAAAACCGAACATCCCGGCAAACCAAAATAGCATAAATAAACTTGAGAAAAATAGTTAATAGGGGATCGCGGCGTAAATTCCAAAAATGACCGGCCGGGTCGTTACACATATTTTTTATTGCTATAATAAAATTACAGGGAATTGTTTTGAATATCTTTTTACAATATTTTTGTCTTTACATTTGAATTAAAAAAATTAGGTCACAATTCTATAATAAATTTGCAAGGCATCGCCTTAGATATTTTTTAACATCTTTTTGTCTCTAATTTTCTATCTAATTTTTTAAACAAATCACTACTTAGAATTTCGACCCACTTAGCCTGCGGGCCCAACCCGTTTAGCCCGGGACCATGAGTTCGTGGCTCCAGTCTCCGGCCGGTTCCTACAAAAATACCTTTTAGTCTGGGACCGTTAAGCCAGTTTATTTATGGACCGGGACTAGCTCAGGACCGCAGCACACGAGATTGGACCACTTGGCCCGTTTAGGGCCCGGCCCGGCCCACTTGACACCCCTATAGAGTAGCATGAAGAGAAGTTTTCCCAACACATATAAGTTGATTCACAAATCTTTTCCCTTCCTTGATAAATCTATATCTATATCTATAATCTATAATCTATAATATATTAAAAGCACGAAGGCCCTTAGCGAAATATCGTTCGTCTTTTTTACCCTTCTAAAATAAAATTCACACTGGACAAAATAGTCATTTAATTATTTCTCTAATATCTAGGCATATCATTTAATTACTTTCCTAATATTTAGGAATAATATAATAATTTTACCTTTTCTGAAGGGGGAAAACAAAAATTGTTGCATCAAGAGATAACGAACGCAACATATTATTGGCTTCTTTTAGTTTTATGGAAGTTTTATTCCTTATTCCAAAAAAAAAAAAAAAAATGGTAAAACGGATCCCTAACACTAAGGTGACATTAATTGGGTATTCTTTTTTTTTTTTTGTTTACTCCTAGGCAGTTTGTTAAGAGAAAAAAGTTAGTTTATGAGTTATATTTTAAAAGAGAAATTTTCAGAAATTACTATGTTTTAGTGATTATTAGCTTGATATAGCTACCATTTACTAAATTACTTCCTCTAGTTATGTTTTCAGTTGTTATAGACGGTATTCGATGTATTTTTTATACTGTATTCATGAATACAGTAGCAAAACTCAGCGAAAAATAGGGGAGTCCAGCTAAGAAGAGAATGTATTCGACTGTATTTGCGAATTATATTCATGAATACAGTAACGGAATTTGCGAATAAAAAGGTCTTCGGCTGTTTAAAAATGGTAAGTGAATCAATTAATGCGATAGACTCATAATATAACTCAAAAAACTTAATTATAATACACAAAATTTGTATTTTCAGTTATAGAAAAGATCTCAACTAAAAAACACCCCAAAAACATAGTAATTTTCAGAGATTCAATCCATTCTTTATTTTTTTAATGGTATCTTTACTAAAATATTTTTTAGTGGTATCTTTACAAATAGATTTATATATTGAAATTATATAATTACATTGAATACAGTTAAATACGTAAAAGTACATTGAATACATGAAGTATAGCAGGTCATCTATAATGAAAAACATATGAATACATACTGCAGATACATTTGAATACATATATACATCTGAATATATAAATTATATTAATTAAAAAATATGTGAATATATTCGACAGTGAATACAATGAAATACATGTAATACAGCAAGATACATTGAAATACAATAAAAAAAAGACAGTGAATACAATGAAATACACTAAAATACAATGAAAAAAGGTAACAGACTTTTCAACTTCCTTAGCCCCAAACTCCATCCCCAATCCACCGATATCCAGGTTGCCGCCATGTGGGGCGTCGCCGCCAGTTAAATGAAGACAGTTGTTGAAGAAGCACCAATTTAAATGATCAAACGGAAACTAGAGACAGAACTTCTTCAAATCTCACAAGGCAAACATGAACAATCAATGCAAAATCAAGTTAATCTTCTGGCTTTAGGAGTTACGTATTCTCTCATAACCGAGTATTTGTGAATGAAAAAAAAATGATGGTTGAAATCATGAACTAGTGAAACAAAAGTAGACATTAACCAAGTCCATTGTACGAGGCCACAACAATACCTAACAAAGTCCCTTCTATTTTCAATTTCTTTGACCATATTGCTCGCGCGGCCCATTTTGGAGTCAAAAAATAGTCTATAAATATAGAACAATCAATGCAAAATATAAGAAAAATTCAGAATGCGTAACACAATTGTGTGAAAGAAATCGCCGGCCGGTCCGATCTTTCGTTGGCGGAACACAGCGCTGCTAGGGTTTCTAAAAGCATGGGAGGAGAGAGGGAAGAGAGAGGGAGAGAGACTAATAATACACAACGTATTTAATGGCTTAAAGGTAAGAAATGACCATAAATAGATATTTTGCTATAAAAATTAAAAGGTAGCTATAAGAGATAATTTTTTAAAAGGGTATTTATTTATAATAAATAAGGTATCAACGATTGCTATAGGAGGTAAAATTTCCATTTTGAAATTTGTTATCAATTAGAACTTCTCAAGCACTCTTTAGGGAATTTTTACCTCCTATAGCCAAGGTTAACACCTTATTTATTTTAAATAAATACCATTTAAAAAAATTATATTCTATAGATACCTTTTAAGGTTTATAGCAAAATATTTAATTTTGCTTACCTCATAGCCTTAAGTCACTAAATACGCTATTCAGTTATATTATTTTCTTTCTCTATCTACTTTGATACATCTCATTCTCTTCCCTCATTCCCTGAAAACATGATGCTCAATCTCAAAATTCCTCTCACCCACACTATTTTCTTTTTATTCCGATCAGTTCTTGCACCGAATTGAATATGTTGGGTAGCAGCGGACACCGGACAATGAACTATGAAGAACCTTAGATAGCAAAGAGAAGAAAGAGAATTAATTCAATCTGACCATCGACAAAATATAAAGCCTTGGATACAGTGGCCGATGGAGCAGCGGCGGCGGAACAGCGGACAGTGGACGACCGAGATTGAATCTGTTGGGTAGCAGGTAATGAAAAAAGTTGTCGCGTGTTGTACCTTCAAATCTCAAAGGTGTCGCGTGTTGTACCTTCAAATGTTGCTATGGCGGATTTGCCAGAAATTAGGGTTTATTCTTGAACAAAGACGACGGAATTTGCGGCTGAGCAACTTGATTTTCTGTTAATATATTTTAATATATTTTCATGTATTTCATTGTATTCATTGTCTTTTTTTCATTGTAATTTAATGTATCTCGTTGTATTTCATGTATTTCATTGTATTCACTGCCTTTTTTTTTAATTGTATTTCAATATATCCTGCTGTATTTTATGTATTTTATTGTATTCACTATCTCGCTATATGCCATGAATGTATTCATATATATTTTTTAATTAATATAATTTATGTATTCAGATGTATTATATAATTTCTCTGAAGATTGCTATATTTTTTGGAATATTTTTTGGTTGATAATCTTTTTTATAACTGAAAATACAATATTTGTATGTTATAATTGAGTTTGTTGAGTTATATTAGGAGTCTATTATGTTAATTGATTCACTTTCCCTTTTAAAAACAGTACAATCCCCTATTTCACGTCGTGAATACAGTCGAATACAATAATCTGTCCAGCTATAATCCCATGTTTCACTCCATGAATACAGTGGAATACAACAACTGATTAGCTAGACTTCCCTGATTCAGGCCTATTTTTGCTACTGTATTCAAGAATACAATAACTTAAATACATCAAATACATCTTATAACCACAAAAAAGGTATCTATAATCCGTAATATAGCAAATGGTATCTATATATGATTAATTACTACTAAAAGATAGTGCTTTAAGAAAATTTCCCTCCTTTAATGATAACACAATTGGATTCCGCCTAAAATATAGCTCTTATATTTCGTATCAATTGAGTTAATCTATTACGAAGTAGTTTTGCACTTTTGCCATTATCACCTTCTAATTTACATTGAGCATTTGTTGTTTTTAGGTAGTCTAGTCGTATTGTTTTTCTTTTTTATTTTTTTAAAATAGAGTTCACATTATATAAAATAGTTATTTGATTAGTTTTTTCAATATTTAGGAATAATTATTTAATTAACTCCGTACTATTTAAGATAGTCAATTAATTATCCCCTAATCTTTAGGAATCTAATTTTCAATTTCCTTTTAGTTCTAGAATTTCAACTACTTTCAATATATACTAAAAAGTGCTTTTTCTGGTTAATAAAACTTTTACAAAGTAATTCAAACTAGAAGGTTTCACAGTAGTATCTTTTTGTTGGGAGGGAGAGGGGGGCGAGGGGGTGAGCGGGGGAGGTGTCATATTGTAGGAGTACTAATGTGACGACCCGACCCGTTGTCACGTGAGTTACCACCCTGTTTCTCCCTTATTGTATTACTTTATGTTTCACTATCGATATTGAGTGCGTTAGAATTTAATTGGAGTAATTTGATAAGAAATGAGACACTTAGTCTCTTTTAAGAAGACTTAAATGAAAAAGTCAACCGGATATTAACTATTTAGTTAAGAGGCTCGGATGTGAATTCTGATGATTCGGTTAGCTTCGGGAAATGATTTGAGACTTAGGAGTGAAATCAGAATTGATTTTGGAGGCTCGGTGTAGAATTAGGCTTGAATTGGCGAAGTTTGAATTTTGGCGAATTCCGGTTGATAGGTGAGATTTTGATCCGAGGGTCGGAATGGAATTCCGAGAGTTGCAGTAGCTTCGTTAGATGATTTTGGATATGTCCGCAAATTTTCAGGTCATTCGGACGTCGTTTGGTCGGGTTTTTTGATCGGATGCGTGTTTCGGAAGCTTTGAAGAAAACTTAGGCTTGAATCCGACGTGAATTGATGATTTTAGTGTCGTTCGATATATTTTGATGATTGGAACAAGTTCGTATGATGTTTTGGGATATGTTGGTGCCTTTGGTTGAGGTTCTGGGGACCTCGGGGTGGTTTCGGGTGGTTAAACGGAAGAAATTTGAAGTTGGAATTGCAGGTTCTTGGTTGCAGCAGGTATTTCCGCATCTGCGGAAAGGAGACCGCAGATGCGGTTGCGCAGAAGCGGAGAAGGCATCGCAGGTGCGAAAGAGGGTGAGGTTGAGCAGTTCCGCAGAAGCGGAATTATTTTCGCCTATGCGGGTCCGCAGAAGCGGACAAGAAGTCGCAGAAGCGGTTTGGGCTTGGAGGAGAGATTTCGCAGAAGCGAGAAATCTAGTCGCAGAAGCGACCCTTGTGATTTAATGAATTTCCGCTTAAGCGGACAAGGACCGCAGAAGCGGTCACGCGGAAGCGGGCCTGGGGACTACAGAAGCGGAAACCCCTGAAGGCCAGTAAGAGTTTAATATCATTTTTCATCCACGAGGGTTATGTTATTTCCTCCATTTTTTAGCAAGATTGGGAGCTTTTGACGAGGAATTAAGAGGGTTTCGACTGGGAATAGATTGGAGGTAAGTTTTATGAGTTAAATACATGATTATACTGAAGATTTATCCTTGAAGTTCATGAAAACATAGCCAAATCATATGAAATTAGGGCTTGAAGTAAAAATTCTAAATTTGGGATTTGAGGGACATTTGTGGTCCGATTTGGGTGTTCTTGGTATGTACGGACTCGTGGCGAGATAAGGAATCCGTGAATGTTAATTTCGTAATTTTTTGAGAAGCGGGCCCGGGGCTCGGATTTTGCTAGTTTCGAATTTTTTGTTATATTTCGATTGTTTTCGATTGGGTGTTGTCCCATTAGCATATTATGATATATTTGTACTGATTTTGGTTAGATTTGACGCGCGTGGAGGCCAATTTGAGGGGCAAAGGCGTCG
>MU778649.1:118426-129101 GCA_026770625.1 Nicotiana glauca
AAAATATTTTCATCACTAGATTAAAACGCAATTTATGAGGATTACATAATAGAAATTAAAGAGTTATCTTACCTAGCAGAAATGAATTTATTGATCAACTAAATAAAAGGTTGATTGCGAAGTTTTATACTAAAAATAAAATATTTTTTGGTTTTGTCTCATCAAAAGATGATACCAACAATTACTACCAAGAAAAATACTTAAATACTTCAATACAAAATAACCTTCTACTGTACATTTTTATTGTCACGTTCATTATTTCTTACGTATATTAGTGTGACCATATATATAATAGACTAAGTTGAAATTGATCTTTTATTGCATATAGGTTGATTTTGAAAAAAAAAAAAATATGCCCCTCATGCCTGAAAGCTTAGATCCCCTGAATAGCTTATGCACGTACGGTATATAGAAGTTTTGACGATAATGTCATATATCTAGAACTTATGATACTGGTCAATTGCTTCTAAGTATGTGTTTATCCCTGAAGTCAACTTTCGTCTTCCGAAACTAAAGAATATCCTTCTAAATTTGAGTGAAAATAATTTTCAGTATGTTTGTGTTTTGTAGTTATAATAAATAAACCACAAGGACAAACATCCTACATATTGGGCTATATTTACTATAATATATTTTCTTATGTGAATAACTATATGTTGCACTTTCAAAAGAGATATCAATATCGACAACAAGAGCTTTGGTTATGGCAGAATAACCAAAGTATTATAAGGAAACATATACAAAAAACACTGTCTATAAATAAGTGTTCGTTAAGATACCATTACATTCGATACCTTTAAACTACAATACATAATTATCTACTTAACATGACTAAAATTGATCATTTATGTAAGTTTTTATGATGTCCCTTATGCTAATGTACTAATATTTTTCGGTATTTAGATGATTGTTGTAGTAATATATATAAGAAAAATTCTCATTAATTAAATTTTATTATTCCTTCATCTAAATAAATATTTAAACCATTATGTGCCATTATTAACGTGCAACGCACGTTTATAGATACTAGTACCATAATATGAGTTTACATGGATTTCGTATTTAAATTATTTTATTATTTCTCCAATAAATATAAGATGAAATAAATTAGATTACTCATAATATCTATTCCTTATTTGAATTACGAAGAAATTTTTATATTTAAAATTTTACATTCTATAAATATTAAACATAAATTATGACAAAACACACCAAATTTTATGCCATATGAATCAACTCTAATTGTAGGTTTTTTTAGCTCAAAAGATATCTTCTCGCTATGCTAATTTTTAGGTGAAAAACAATATTAAATTAAAAATAAATAAAATAGATTTTAAAAAGAGGGAGCATTTTGCTTTGCTCTTGATCCCGATTCGACAATTCCCCTTTTAAATGCTATGAGATTCATGTGAGATTGAACATGCTATTCGTTTTATTCTTTGATCACTATTTTGCTTAGATAAAAATTGATATAGATTTAAAATATATTTACAACAAATAATTACAAAATATTTATTTGGGGGGAGGGGAGGGAAGATAATTGGAAAAGTTCCATACTACTAACACTTCGACAAACACAAGGTGAAAAGTTTGAATTTTTACCATTTGAAATAAAATTTGTTGTGGATAAACCGATAAAGTATAGTTACTAAATATCAAATCTTTATTTGAGCTAATATTAAGAATTTAAATCCTCCCAAAATTAATTATTTCCTTTCATAATTTGACAAAAATATTAAAGTACATAAATTTATTCTCATGAAATATTATCAACAATGAAAGAAACCAAAAGAATCGAGCAAAAATGATTATAATTAAATATTAAGAATAAAATTGTTTAAAATAAAAACTTGAACATAAGGAAGAAATAGTAGAAGATAAAATATAATCTTCCCGAGACGCCAGGTGAGATATAACTTAAACATATTAATATCTAATAATATAGATTATATGTATAATAAAAAATATTGTACATAATTTAACTAATTCATCATCTTGCATATTAAGAAGATATTGAATTCAATTATTGTGTCAATGTAATAACATTTATTTCATTATTTAAACTAACATTACATTTACTTATAGTCAATGTATACATTTTTATTTAATTGACATTGTATACAAGTGCAATGCACGTATGCTTAAAACTAATAGAAATTTTTTATAAAAACATCTTAATGTTTAGACCTATCAGTTTCGTAAATGTATCAATTTAGTGCTGAAGCTCAGCGTCTTACAATTCTGGCACCTAAATCAACCTTGTCATTTGAGAAAATAATCCATAGTCATGGTAATTTTTTGGTACAAGCCAATAATTATTTATGTATGTAAGATTTCATAAATTATTTAGGTCCAAAACAAGGATTTACCTACTTTTCTTTGTAGACTGGCTCGTACTTCCAACTTGAACATTAAAACTACCGAACAAAGGCACTGCTTTGCACAATAGCTTTTGGAACTCAACTCAGTACTGCCAAGTGGATAATTTTCAGATTTTACTTATTGCCATCATTGGCCTGAAAAATTTAAGATAAGTTGACTTTCCGTTCACCATCAACTGGCTAAGAAAAGAGGATTTCTACAAACAAGTTTTGCCATTATATTCAAAATGATAGTCAACAACTATGTCCTTTCTGTTGGCTGGGAAAAAAAAGGAAGTTGGTTTATTCACACAGCTAATTTTGGATCTACTGTTCCGCTGGCATTTCCCTCGCCTGTTAGAACGTGATCCGGATCCTGCACATACAGAAGAGTGCCTTTGTGATACTGCTACACATGAATTATAAAGCAAATGGAACCAGTCTAGTACTTACCTCCATTCCCCACTGGATGTAATCTGGGGACTCACAGGCTTTGTACTCATCAACAAGACTCTCAATTACATCTCTAGATTCATCAAATTCTGATAGATCATTATCCTGTCAAATTACCAATTTTGTACAGACTATAATACTTAGGGGAATTAGAAAAATATCTGTTTAGAATCCTACCAACAAAAGTTTTTCAAATGACATTTGTCCCCGCAATAAGAGATAATTCTATCTTACGATGTAGTTGGTTAGTTATAGAATATCATGGCCGAATATTCTTCCATTTGATCTTAATCACTTTACATATAGCCTCACTTATAAACATAGCAATTATTGTTGTAAACTGATTTCAAACATGTATTTTGATCCAGAATACTCTCGGTTTGAGCTTAGATTTTGTGGAAATGACTAAGCTGAATGAGGTTTGTTCAGTTTAGTTTACCCAACATTCTCGGCTACTCAAGCAGACAGTTGAGATGTAAAAACTTAACTCAAACCATGCACCATTTAATCTCTTTCCTGGGTGGATTATATCTGAAAGGCAGAGCTGAGGACTTACAGCAAACATTGGATAATTCCTGTAGTTGTCAAGGAAGGCTTGTCTCTTTCTCAATTTATCATACTGGCTCAAACACTTGGAAAATAAGTGGCGGATCCCCGTGTAGCTTGCCAGCATGAGACCACTAACCTGACCAATTGAAGCAGCACATAATAATAAATTATACACCAAATTTTTTGAAGAGTATACTACAGATGCAGCATCACATGATTCAGATTTCTCCAATACGGACAAGAAAATAAAAATTAAACTGAAAAGTTCCTAATGAATGGACTATTTTGAGAAACAAGATTACAGAAAAACGTGGAAACCAAAATAAGCAACCCGATGGTACTCAGCTTGCCTCGGCTGATATTTTGTAATTCTTAAATCAGCTACTCATTGAAATATATTGGCCAAAATAACAAGACATAGACGTTAGTCTCCAAAAGGTAGATGCTTGAGCTTAAGAAGCTTTTGGTCCACGCCCTTCAAACATGAATAAATTACATTTTGAAAAATTTAATACAAATGTTCAATTGTTCACCTTTTCAAAAGCTTCTTACAAATGTTCACCTCTTAAAAAACTTCTCATAAATTTTCACCTTTTCGAAGTTGAAGTTATAAACTTTGCAGAACTTTTTACTGCTGCAACAATATCTAGTGGATAAGCATCAGCTTCAAACTTTGGTTTTTACATACTGAGCCTGTTTAATCTCAATGAGTTATTTAAGTATTTCCCATGTAGCACAACTAACAAAAAAGCTTTGAAGAGAAAAAATGAACAGGTATTTTTAAAGTAAATCTCACCCTATGAGCTGTTTGGACGTATGGAGACTTTCTTGATAAAGCAACCTGCAAAGAATGTACGGGTAAGAAAAATTTAACAGAAATAGCCTAAGCTGTGCGCTTATTATGGCAATTCAAGAAAAAAAAAAAAAACACATGCCTGAATGCTAGCAGGGCCCCATTCAATAAAATTAACAAGCTTTCTTTCCCGTATTCTCTGCAGGCTTTCATGGACCTGATTTCAGAAATATCAAATGAGTAAAAGAGCAGCTGATATAAGATCTTTTTTGCTGAAGTGAGACCATACTTGCATTTATGTACGCATATACTCTGTTAGTGTGTACCACAGGCTCAAGAAAGTTGGAAGATACCCAACAGATCATCATTGGGCATGTTAGCAATCAAAATAGCTTTCTGCCAAATTGAAATGCCTCAACCAGTTCTTAGCACTCAAAGCAATTTATTTAAACTATTGGCAACTTTTATTGCAGCAGCAATGAAGCAGCAAAGGGAAAAAAGGAAATACAGTACAAAAGCTGTTAAGCTATTTTCAGGAATACCTGAGTAGGATCAACTTCTCCTTGAATAATGTTTAATATGGATATGTACTTTGCCTGACTGGCTTCCTTCGTTCGGGTATAAGAAGATACCATGATATTCTTGGACTGCAAAGTGAAACATTTTTGAGTTATTGGGCATATCTGAACACACTTCCTAATTAACAATCTAAAGGAAAGTTTTACTGACCGAAAGGAGTCTTCTCATCACATCAAGTACAGTTGTTTTCCGAATTGCATTAGCCTGTAAAAAGGATTATCAGCACTTTGCATTGGTTTTCAATTTTCATTTCATGTTTTCTTTTATTATATGAAACAAATGAAGTGGGCGCCATTTACTTTACAGGCTACATTTGCTCCTCCAATAAGTTTTAAATATAGAGCATGCACACAGGATGATAAAATCATAACTAGAAAGTTAAATCGAAAGAGATCATCACCAAAATGAGGTCCCACTGCAATAATTCTAGAAAATAACAAGACCTAAAAACTGTGGAAGAACCAAAAAGAGTAGGATGGCTTGAACAAGTTTATCCAGTAACCTTACAGCAGCAATGGAATAGAATATATCCAGGATATGTAGCACTTCTTAATGAGTTGACAGATATAATTTCACCGTATGTTACAAATGCTAACAAGTTATCGGACAGGATTTCCAGGTAAACAGTACTTCTAAAACAAGTTAACAGATAGGATTTGGGATTTAATCCCTTAGTATCAGATATCAAACCTCACCAAAGTTCCTCCTATTTTTTTTCAAGTGATAGTTTTAGTAGAATAACTCTAGCATGAAAATATAATTACTCCAGCATCAAATATGTCATAAATAACCAGCTGGCGGACAGCATGTCCATTGGCATTGGTTACTTAAGTCCATATTGGAATTGTTCTTTTTTCTCGAGAATAAACCAAATTCAGTTACTAAAAGAGCTTGTTCAAAGTATAATGATCAGCAACGACTAACAGCTTATATTTTCAATGCAACGGCAGCGAAACGTTACCACTTGATGAAATAGAAAGCTTACTTGGCACTCCACAGTGAGTGGTGTATACCCTGTCATCAGAAAATGGCATCTTGGTGTTGGAATTAAAGAAGCAAGGAGACCAACCAAGTCATTGTTCATGTATCCAGGATACCGTAGGGTAGTTGTACTAGCTGACATTACAGTAGAAACTAATGAATTTGTTTGAGCAAAGGTGGGAGTTGGAATATGCAGGCGATCCACAGCAATTCTGTTGAGTGCAGTATTGTCAAGAACAACTACACAATCTGCATTTAATGTCAGTCGCTTGAGTGTCAAAAGGGAATTGTAAGGCTGTACAACCACATCACTTGTCTCATTTTGGTTAGGAAACACACTGTATGTCTGAATAAGTTTTCTGCTGTAGCGATCATTCAGAGCCTCCAACAGATACGAGCCCATACCTGCACTAAAGACAGTCATTAGACAAACAATTAATTAGATATTCACACAAACTCTTACAGTTGGTCTCAGCAACCACTCATTTTTCGAACATTATCACATTTTTCACCAACTCAACAAAAAGAATCAACCTGAGCCAGTTCCACCAGCAATAGAATGACACAGAACAAAACCCTCAAGACTATCACTTCCATCTGCTTCCCTATCAATCATGTCCATCAGATCCTCCTCATATTGCTTACCCTGATCAAACGAACGATTGTATCAAAACATTTAGAAACAACTATTCCAGGTCTTTTAGATCCAACTCTGAGATTAAGGTGTAGTTGTTATTGATCCAGATCTTTTAGATGTGGGATAAAAGAAAATTAATGCAAGCTTGATATCCAAAAATGATAACTGCATCGGACAATTTCTTGCATTAATTAGTGTACATCCCAGTAAGTGCATATTTTGACTAATTCATACCCAAATACAGCAATATGTAAAGTTGACACTTCTATTGCAATTTTCAGGTCTAAAAGATTTTTGGAGACACGAAGAACTTCAAGAACATTTGCTGAACAGAGGTTTCTGGACACTAGAAGTACAAAATAAAAGAAGTATACTGAACTAGCAGAGAATTCAGAGCAGATTCTGAAGGTGGACAGAGAAAGAGGTCGATGACATCTACTGGCGTCTGCAATCAAACTAATACAGTTTATCCAATTGAAAAATCTGAAGGCAGCGACATAAATGCATGTCCTTTTTTTTTAGAAGAACATGGCTTCTGCATCTACTGGCTTCTTCTTTTTTATCTGACTGCCTTCACATTATTTATTTACCATGAGGTCATAAATGCATGTTCCATTGGTAAGATGTCATTATAATGAGGAATTGGAAGTACAAATTTTGATTCTTGAACCAATAAAGAAGCATTGCAGTTAAAAGAGCCAGATTTTTCTTTCATAAGACAAAATCAATCCACGTAATGATGTTTGGCTCCTTCATGCAGTTTGATAAGCCAGCCAATTGCAACCGAGAATCTGATCTGTTGCTTGAAACACTTATCGAGCATCTGTTGTCAAAGGCTCATTTAAGGCACGCTTAAGCCCTGAAGCTCAGAAAAGCTCGGGGAGGGCGCTTTGCCTCGCTTAAGTTGCTCCACTGTAGGCAAGGCACTAAGGTGTACGCACTCATTGTCCATGAGTTCTATCTTGAACTGAGCGGTACTAAACAACAAATATAATCAACAAATAAGTGTATTAGTTGTTAAGGAAAACATTATGAATGAATTTGTTACTTTTTCTTAAATTACATATATATTTTTTCATTTTTTCCTTCATTGAGCCTTTGTTTACTAAAGCTCATAGATAAATTGTGCTTCGTGCTTAAACCCCAATACACCTGGAGCGCTTTTCGCCTTTAACAAGGTAGAAATACTTAAGAAAGGTAATCTTAAAGCTGCAGAAAACTTTATACGTATGCAGTGGCATAGGATTCATGTCCATTCCCAAATAACTCCTTTTTTTCGCACATGCCATGTCTTAGATTTGGAAAGTAATGTGCTCACTACCAAACTTATTAAGAAAAAGAAAAAGCTAGCATGAGCGCAAGGGCAGACTTACGTTACTCCAAGCAGTGTCATCCGACACCGCTTCGCCGGAAAATCTTACTAAGTGCACTTATAAACAGTGGACTCAGAAACAGGTATATAATTAAAATGTCACTATTGGAAAAACAAGTGCACTTAGTCTAATGGCCAGCTCGTCCAATTTCACTCAAAAGGGTGGAGGATCGAAACCCACTCCTTAGTTTTTTGCATATTTTTAAAGCATTTTAGTTTAAAAATTAGATTCTACAGGAATCGAACTCTAACCTTAATTTACAACTTCTGAGTGATCGGATTTGCTGGTGTTACTCTTCTCAACTTGTTATTTTTCATGTCGTTATAGTGTTTTATTTTTTTAATGATGACACCGCTTACAAAAAATACTGCGTACGCCCTGAGTGTGCATATTTATTTTGATAAAGTAATAAGTGTAGGGTGTGTGTGTACAAAACAATAACTATCCAAAAAAAGTAACCTGATAATATCCGCTTGCCCAATTATTTCCAGCACCACCTCCGTGATCAGCAATGAATACATTCTCGTGGTTATACAAGTTCCTGTATTCACCATTTTGTATACTATTAATGACTCTAGGCTCTAGATCCATCAGTAAAGCTCGAGGTATATAGTGTTGGTCATCAGCTTGATAGAAAAAGACATCTTTCCTATCACCTCCCTGAAGCAGTTGAAAGATAGAGAATAAGCACCTTGAACCAATCTCAAACTTGTCTCTGTATGGCAGGAAGCTATCAATTTATTCATACATCACTTTTCCTTCCTTCAAGGTTCTTATTTTCAGCCGTTAAAATGAAAATCTGGTTATTCATGCAAAATAAGAGACTGTATAAAAATGTGAATACAACAATGTAATCATAGACAAGCAAATAACAATATGAAAGAGAATTTGAAACATTAAAAGATTTTCTTTTCTGAGTAGATGAGGGCAGTAGATCCACACGTCATACACAATACACATAGAACTATAGAAGTGTTGCACCTTTGAATGTGAGTGTATATACACTCTATTGACTTGGCTACAGAGGAGCATTAGTTATCATATTAGGGAAACAAAAAAGAGATAGTGTATATATAGATATACACCAATGCGCACAAATAAATGGAGACAGACCCTATTCAAAACTTCTTTTATGCTATTTTAGCATGTAGTTGGTCCAACACATTTGATTCTTAGGAAACAATGCTTCTATTATCTATAGAAATGCAGCAAACAACAGAAATTTTTAGTAACCGCCAAGTGAATTTGCAAAAGTAACCGATCCTCACAAGACTCACTTATGAGCAAAGCAATAGCCGCTCAAAACCCAGATATGGGAGGATCGCAATAGGTTGACGGACACCGCAAACATAATCAGATTATGATAAACCCATTGGATACAGAAGATTCAGGTAGTTGAACGCCAACTAGCTTGGGACTGAGACACATTTGCTTGATTAATTGACTGAACCAATTCACACATTAAAGCATGAGGCATCACAAAAACAAGGACCAATCATCAAAACTTTATCTTGTTGAATATGAAAACTTCATATTTCTTAGGATTAGCCAACTCCTTTGTACTCATGCAGTTTGCTTTCTACTGTATGAACTTTTAAGGGTGTTAAAGGCAGTGTGCTCTCATTTTTATGAAACTTCCTTCCGAACTTATATCTTCACAATCAATAACATCAACTGCCAAAAACTGTATCCCACTGAAGCTACCTTGCTAGACACTGTGATATAATCATGTATCCTTGTGTTTTTTCCTGATAAACCTGGTATCCGCACCAGCTTGTGCATACCTCGACTAATTTCGGGGATACCTGCTAGCTCCCACTAGCAACAGGTACTAGGTAACTCTGTCCACCAAGGCTTAGACATATGACAAGAAATCACTAAGTGTTTTTGCCTCCGATGGGATTTGAACCTGAGCCCTCATGGTTCTCAACCAACTTTATTGAACTAACCACTTATACTGGTTGCCACTTGCATATTATACGGAACGCAAAGTAAGCACGTAAAAGTATTACAGAGCTTCAAAGGTCAACATTCCACAAAATTAGCCCAATTTAGAGCCAAATACTCAATATTCAAGCAATAGTATCATACAAAACCACTAAATCTACTTTATCTTATCAAAAGAGGAGCTGAATCCAAAAACCTAAATTATGTCTTTCCTTCCAGAACATAAATTAAAAATACACACAAAACTTGGAAAGCAAAATGCTCTTAGTCCAGCCAGAGCAAAGTAGTAGTACCAATTTGAAAGCAGTATGTATTAAGTCAAAACGTAGTACCTCATGCAGTAGTAATAGTACTTTGATACAAAAGAAATGAGAGAAGTTAGAAAAACCTGAGTGGCAAAATCTTCGAGGATGCCGTCTTTACTGATACCATGTTCAAGGCATAGTTGTTTCCAGAACTCCATACCTATTTGATTCCCGCATTGTCCCACTTGTAATGTGATTATTTCTCGAGGCATTTTCCTTTGTCCCTTATTATACTCTTACTTGAACAGTAACTGCACAAGATTTTCGATCTGGTAGAGAGGAGAAGAGTAATCGACCTTTTGCTTTTACATATGTGCGAATTTCTGTTCTTTTTTTTTTTCTTCTCTTTTTATGTTTTTTGAATTGAAAAAAAAAAAGTAGAGGGAAAAGGTGAGTCTTCGGAAGAGCTCACTCTTTCTAGAGTTGAAGTGGCGGGGCGCGCCTGCCGGCTTAATTTATGGATTTAATTTATATATCTATATATTATTAAAAGGAGAGCACAAAGCCCTCTCCTTAAGCCAAGTGACACTATAAAAAAAAGTCATATGGCATAATTAGTTACTATTTGGTTAGTTAGTTAATAATTAGTTGTTATTTTTGAATTTAAATATGTATAAAAACTGAAAATAATAAAAAATAAAAAAACTACCATCTATATTATATTTAGTTAATAATTAGTTATTAGTTATTATTTTTTT